>PVKP010002321.1:0-68736 GCA_004027715.1 Plecturocebus donacophilus
AATCTCTTCCTCTTTCTTTCTCTTTCATTCTTTTTATTCTAAAAAAAGAATAAATAAAAATAAAAAAAAAAGACAAATTTCCCTTTATATTTCTTATTTTAAAGCTGGTCTTTTAATTTTTAAGTAAATATATCCTATAATATAGAGGGAAATATATAGATTTAAAGAAAAGATATAATATCTCAAAAAATATTATTCTTGAACAGGTCATTTGAGTTATGCCCCTTAACTTTTATTCTTTCCTTTCCTTGTGACTACAGTCACATTTACTTTCATCTCTAATTAGAGTATCTTCTATATTAACTTTGAACAGGGTTGATATTAAGTCTGGAGTTGCAAAAATGCATACCGACCAATAGGGTGACCCATCAGCTATCCAACCCAAGATACTTTGGAGGAAAAAGGAGAGGCTATGAATAATTATGTGGTGGCAAAAGATGTAAACTAGGCCTCAAACTGGGAAGATGGGTTGCCCATACATTCAGGGAACAGTCATGAAACAGTTTGAGCTTAAGAAAGTAACAGCTCAAGCAAAGCAATAAACTGATATGTGGTCTCTGTTTTGGGAGAATAATAAGGCGATAATACTGGAGAGATTAAGGTCCAGCATACTCTTTTCATAAAGAAAAGGCAACATTTTAAAGATTTATATTCTTCATAAAAAGTGTGCATACACTAAGTGTTTAAGTATTGATAACCAAACACATGCGCCAGACAAACACTTTTGTGTGGCACATGATGACATGTAATTTGCAAACTCTGACATAAGGTATTACAAAAAAAAAAAATTGTATTTAGATGTACATAGGTTGCCTAGCAACCACATTATTTATTAACTCATTAAATGCTGAATCAGCATTGAAAAACAACCTAGAGAAATGATTCTTAAATTTTAGAATGCTTCAGAATCACCTTGAAGGGCTTGATAAAACACATATTCTGCTTCCCCCTGACATTCAGTGTTTTTGTTTCAGTTGCTCTAGGGTGGAATCTGAAACTCTGCAATTCAAACACTCTCCCACATGATGATGAGCTACCAGTTTGAGGACCATACATAGAACCACAAATAAAAAATCACTATTGCTTTAGATTTCTATGGTTAATTCACTCATGAATCATTCTATTCATTCATATATTTGTTTATTCAGTTACCAAATTTACCAGCTCCCAGATACTACACTAGGAAAAGAAGGCATTGGGTTTGCCCCTCAACTCATAAATAATAATTTATTGATGGCATTCTCAATCTGTTAATAGCTCAAATTTTATCCAGGAGGAAGTGTGTTCAGAAATTCTAAGTGATTTGATTAAGATCTTATAAGTATTCAGTAAAAAGTCAGTCCCAGAAAACCACTTGTGACTTCTAAGTCATGTAGCCTTAAAAATCAAAGAGAGAGAAGAGAGAATTTTAGACTTAAAAGATTCCCAGTGATGCATTTTATTTCTCCCTAATTGGTCCTGAATGCACATCACCCAGTCTACAGAGAAGGATTTAAGAAGTTTGAATTCTTTCAATATCACTAAATTTCTAGAGATTTTAAAAATCTATTTAGAGTTAACTAAAAATGGGGAAGTATGATGTTTTTCCTAGTTTTCTTTATAATTTGAGGGCATTTGTTTTACTTTTCTCACCTAGAAACATGCATTTTAATATCTTAATGTGCAAATTTTCCAAATTTATTAGTTCACTCACCAGCAACTTCTACATGCATTTTTTTTCAGTTACTCTTCTTCTGAATATGTGAGTTCAAAGAAGCAGCCATTTCTTTTGCAACTATTTGCATCCATGTAAATTCCTGAGCACAGGGTAATCATTTTTCTCTTGTGATAGAAACAATGGTAAGAGTAACATCTTTGACTTGCCTTGTATCATCATAGCTCATCCACCTGAGAAGTCAGGGATTAGAATGAAGATGAATCTACTTTTTTCTCTGAAGGTGTGTTCTACTGACAGGTGTCACCAGAATGCTTTTTCCTCATTTCCTTTTATACAATTGAGGCCTCTCATCTGAATATTGATCTCCCTGTATGCCTTACTCATCTTTAATGAAGAAGAAAGATAATAAAGGAACATTATTAAAGTAATATCCAAAATAAACAAAATTTTGACATTAGAAAATAAGTGAAATATTCAAAAGTGGGCTCACAGAATCTCGATCTTCCTTCCTCACATATGCTCAGAAGAAAAGGAACCAATTTCTCAACACTAACTCAGAGTCCTTTCATGGCAACACCTCTGGCTTTTTCCTCTTCGTAAACTCACTGTTTTCAAGATCCCACTTAGGGACACCATGTTGTGTGCTGTGATATGAAATGTACTTCCTGGAATTGTGAAGTGCACAAAATGCACAACCATATGTGCTGGTCTCAGAGGCTTGTGAACCAAACAACTCCATCTTAAATAAGAGTTAGGTAAAATAAATCTGAGCTCTAGTGGGCTGCATTCCCAGATGGTTAACTTACAGGGTAAGATAGGAAGTCGGCACAAGATACAGGTCATAAAGTCCTTGCTGACAAAACAGTTTGCAGTAAAGAAGCCGTCTAAAACCTGCCAAAACCAGGATGGTGACAAGATTGACCTCTGGTCGTCCTCACTGGTATGCTTCCACCAGAGCCATGAAGTTACCCTATAAGGTCTAAAAAAGGGAGGAATGAATAATCCACACCTTGCTTAGCATATCATCAAGAAACAACCATAAAAATGGGCAACCAGCAGCCCTCGAGGTGGCGCTGCCTATGGAGTAACTATTATTTTATTCCCTTATTTGCCTAATAAACTTCTTTTCACTTTATTCTATGGATTTGCTGTGAATTCTTTCTTGCATGAGATCTAAGAACACATTCTTGGAGTCTGGATCAGGACCCCTTTCTTGTAACCATGGAAAGGATGATACTAAGGAAACCCCTGACCCAAGGGCTAACTTTGGGTAAGTGCTGGGGTCTGGTAACATCTTTCTGGTGAGCCTTGAAGAGCGATACTGAGGAGACCCCAACCCAAAGGAAATAGACTGCAGCACTGATTAAACAACTTTGGGTAAGTGGGGTGCATATACCCGGGTAAAGGATGGGACTTGGTTAAATGTCCAAGTTAGGAGAGTTACAGTGTCTTCTAAAACAGAGTGGATTAAAGGCTCCTCTCAATAAAGGGCAAGGAAGTTTGACTGACCTTGGGTTAGAGACTCAACTTAGGAGGGTTAGAGGCCCGGTAAACTCCCTTTCTGTAAAGTCTCTTTCAGCTAAGAATGGATTTGGCACTCCAAGATGTTAACTGCTGTTCTCTCTGGATTAATCTGCCTTGCACTCTTTGCTGATGGCAGTGAGTGACAGGATTAGGCACATATAGGATCATGGCACATGAAGAACTTTTGCCTCCCTAAAAGGAAAAACCTGAAAGTTGATGGGACTGCTAGAAAAGATCTCTCTGTGACTGACAAGCAGTCGGCTGAACTTTAAAGTGTCACTGCAATGGGTAGGTCTTTCTCTGGCCTCCCTAAGCACATCACCTTCCCTATCCTGCCACAGGCAATACTTTACTCTCTCTCCTTTCCTTTTCTTATTTTTCTACTACTCAGGGTAACCATCTTGCCCAGAGAGCACATGTTGAAACTCCTGGTCCAAGGTTGAATTAATAATGAGGGGCCCAATCAGGGGCAAGTTTGAGCCCTGACAGTTTGACATTTGGTGCTTAGCAGATGCTAATGTATATATTTTGTCACACTTATCTTACTGTGGCCAGAAAGGAAAGAGATAATTTTCCTTTGTGTTGCGGCTCATCCCCTAGGGGCTGTGGTGCAGCCAGCCGGGTCACTATGGCCACTCAGAGAAGGAACTCTGAAGCCTGGCATGCTGGCCAAAGGGTAAGGATTTCTTACCATACAGACTTCTGGCTTCTCTCTCTCTCTCTCTCTCTCTCTCTCTCTCTCTCTGCGTGTGTGTGTGTGTGTGTGTGTGTGTGTGTGTGTGTAGGCAAACTGGATGAGGTTTCCCTCTGTTCAGTCATGTCCTTGGGAACATGAACTTGTAACCACATGGCAGTACTTTCTCTTGGTCTCTACTATCACAATGGTGGCCCAGGTTTGGGGTTCAAATCCCAGCTTGGGGGATGATCCTTTGTCCTCTGTCTGTGTGTTTATATGAATTATGTTTGTGACGTTTATATATGAACAACCTTTAATAGGTATAATAATAATAAGAGCTTAAATCAAATATTTTGTCAGAAAAGCAAAAAGTGTAATGCCTTTTATTTAGTTCATGTGACTTAAGTAATCTTTGGGAAA
Organism: Plecturocebus donacophilus; assembly: GCA_004027715.1. Classification (NCBI taxonomy): domain Eukaryota; kingdom Metazoa; phylum Chordata; class Mammalia; order Primates; family Pitheciidae; genus Plecturocebus; species Plecturocebus donacophilus. The sequence continues at coordinate 4,278 of PVKP010002321.1, forward strand.
TAAAGACAGCTTTAAAGAATATTGATAAAATAGAAGTATCTTCAAAAATATAAACTTTTGGTCTAAATTAGGCAGGTCAGATATTAAGTTTGCTAAATGCTTTAAATTCATAAACTCCTTCTTTGACACTTGAAAATTGTCCAATTTATTTTAGAGAATTATATTCTAGATCAGGCTTGTGGACACGTGGAACTAATTCTGTCTCCTAGCTATGCAAAGGAGTTTGTAAAGAGATTTTATATAAAAAGGAATCTTGTAAGGCACATTCTTGTCTTAAATAACATAACCATTTTTTTAAAAAGGACTTTGTGCAAGGAATGTTGTACAATTTGAAGGTGACTAAGCCTCCTAAATGTTTCATTAAACTCTACTAGGATTCTTAATTGTACAATCTGCCTGCTTTACAGCTAGATAAGGCCTGGGACACATGGAGTTAAATGCTAGAAAGAGTCAGACTTTATCTGTACTGCTGTATGCTATCCTAGGCTGAATACCAAGTACATAATTAAAATACTGAGCTTACTATGATTTTCACTAAAAGTAAAAGTCACTAAGAGTTAACAGTGTAACATGTAATTAATACTACTGAAGAAACAGTTCTACATGCAAGACATGTAAGGAAAGTGAAATGTGTTTTTGGTGAAAGACTACAAGAAGGCATGGGAATGTGGATCTCCTTCCTAAATTAAAGGGTTAAAGGATTGTTTTAAGTTGATAAATAGAATAAAGCTAAAGGTTTGAACAAGCTATGGAAGGTTTATAAAAAAATAATTATAAAAGAAACTCTTTGTGTGAACATATTGGCTAAAGTTAAGAGGTATTATTCAGTATTTCTGTAAACAGACCATTGGAATAAAAGCATAACAGATTTTTTCTGGAAGCAAAAACCTACTTATAATCTGCTCTTTAAAAAAATTGTAAAGGGTTATAAAAAGTTTATGAGAATCTTACTTTATGGTCAAGCTGATTAAGATTAGACAGATTTATCTATAAAGTTTTATTAAGAATTTAGTTTGACATAAATAATGCACTAATAAAGCAGTGAAATTTGGTTTATTTGGTGTAAAAATCATACAAGAAGCATAGTTAAATATGAAATGGTGTTTGGCTTTCTTTCAGCTACATTTGTATAAATATGTTATTGGTATATGTTCCAAAATAATGGGAATCTCCTATAATTCTAATATGACTGAGATTATGTTAGTAATAGTCATACTTGCTATGTAAAAATGTTATATGCCATGAAAGTAACCAAATTTCCTTATCAATTGTGACTTTAATAGTGGCTGTACTAAGACTTTTGTCATCTACAAACAATTGTTGTTTTAACCCTCTTTAGAAGGTGGGTTTATAATCAGCTATAGAACTCTAGCAAATGTTCTTGAATGCAGGTTTCTGGTAACTTTGGTGATTATGACATTAGAGTTGAAGGGAAAACTTTCAATACTCATGGAAAGCTGAAATGTTCATGAATATCAAGCAGAAAACGAGTAAACTGAATTAACTGAATCAAGAGAAAACAAAGTAACCTTTTTAACTTCTTTTTGCTTAAAATGTTGCTGATCCTTTTTGTTTGTTTGTTTCTTCAGAGTCAAGAAAACTTTTTAGCTATTTGTAGCTTGTAGCAATTGAGTAAAGTATACTTCTATAAACAAAATGTGGAGGTGTATTTGTTTTTCTCTACCTGATTTCTCTAGAATTTGGAAACTATTTGTGAGTATCTTAATTTATGGCACTATGGTTATTTACATAAGAGCTGTAAGAATCAGTTTTCTTTTGCAACAGGACACAATTGGAGAAATAGGTTATTTTACCAATTTCTTTGATTGGAATGGTGTGCTTTTCTTTAAGGAATCAAACTTGACTCATAAAGTCAATAAAAGCCCTTTGGGGAACTGGTCTCATACCTTGCCTACACAGTCCCTATGCAGGGTTTCTGATCTGTGATAAATAAAGAATGTCACTTTTTAACAGGCCTAGGACTCCCAGGTTATCTTGGGGCCCCTAGGGGACAGGAATTTGCCCAACTCATAGGTATTTGAGGGTACAAACCCATGGCAGGGCTCAGCTTTAAAGAAGTCTTACCTAAGATTCCTTCCATGGAACAGAGTTCCATCAAAACCAATTTTAAAAAGCCTATGTGAAAAATAGTTATTCTTAATGCACTTCATACAAATAATCAGGCAATGTATAATAAGGCAAATCAGTCTCACCATGATTTGTCTTTAGTAAAAATGGGAAACTGGAGAGAGAAATATTATGCTTCAAGAACTACAGTACATTTGCTATTAGATTCTAGTCTCATAAGTTGTTTTTAAATTTTTTTCTGCAGTTAGGGTAAGTGTGCATATTCCTGTGGAAAAACCAGTGATCTCTAACTGCTGCTCAGAAGGAACAAGAGGAATGGGTAATGTAAAAATCTGGATCAGCATTCTTATCCTGGGCATATATTGGCATCACCTAGTAACCCTATATCAGCTTGGTTCCATCAGTTGCCCAGTTCATAGAAACCCCTCTAATTTAGTTTACTAGGGATTGTTTTACTTATTTTGCTTTACTGTTGTAGAATATATTGCTGTTGTGGCCTTTGCACAGTAATTCAGGACAAGCTTACTGAATGTTTTGTTACATTGAACACTTAATAATCTTCCAGATATCATTTTTTGTCAGAACTTGGAGTTATATATGGCACTAGCCACACCAACACTTTCTGACTGAGCTCCTCTCTATCCTAAACACAAGAGATCCTCATAGTTAGGCAGGAATATCATCACCCTTATTCAGCAGAAAAAAGTTACAGAAGATGGATCTTCATCCCTCTGCTCCCTTATGATAAAGGATTCTCTTATAAAAGGGAGAGAGTAAATGTCAGAGGCGTGTGAACTGGAGCAACTCCATCTTAAATAAGAACTAGGTAAAATAAGACTGAGACCTACTGGGCTGCATTCCCAGACAGTTAAGGCACTCTAACTTATAGGATGAAATAGACAGTTCATAAAGACCTTGCTAATAAAACAGGTTGCAGTAAAGAAGCCAGCTAAAAGTCACCAAAACCAAGATGGTAACAAGAGTGACTGCTGATTATCCTCACTGCAGTGCTCCTACCAGTGCCATGAGAGTTTACAAATGTGGCAACATCAGGAAGTTACTCTATATGATCTCAAAAGGGGTGGCATGAAAAGTCCACCCCTTGGTTAGCATATTATCAAGAAATAACTATAAAAACAGAAAATGGCACCCAACCAGCAGTCCCCAGAGCTGCTCTGGCTATGGAATAGCTATTCTTTCATACCTTTATTTTCTTTTTTTGTTTGTTTTCTCTCTCTCTCTCTCTCTCTCTCTTTTTTTTTTTTTGTCATCCATGCTGGAAGTGCAATGGTGTGATCTCTCAGTTCACTGCAAACTCTGCCTCTTGGGTTCAAGCAATTCTCCTGCCTCATCTTCCCAAGTAACTGGGATTAAAAGCATGCACCACCACCCCCAGATAATTTCTTATGTTTCTCATAGAGTCAGGGTTTCACCATGTTGGCCAGGCTGGTCTTAAATTCCTGACCTCAAGTGATCCACCGGCTTGACCTCCAAAATTGCTGGGATTACAGACATGAGCCACCATGCCCAGCCTCCTTTACTTTTTACATAAACTTCCTTTTGCCTTGCACTGTGGACTCAAGCTGAATTATTTATTGTGCAAGATCCAAGAAGCCTCTCTAGGGGTCCAGATTTAGACACCTTTCTTGTAACACTGGTACTATAGACTAACACTGATTCTATCCCTTAGAATGTACTCAGTAAAGGTATTTCTGAATGAAAGGCTTTTAGGCATATGTTAATAATAATAGAGTTATGTGACGTATTAATAGGAGTTTATAGTCCTACATATAAAAACAGATTAATTTTATTGAGCCAATTATGTCTGGTAAATACAATCATGTAATTATTCTCATAATTGTTTTATCTCAAATTATGTATTTGACCCCAAATTAAGTAATCAGCCTTCAATGGGAACATAATACAGTGGCAAGATCCTGAACTTCAGTATCAGAAAGATAAACTTGAGTTCAAATCAAGATTCTCCAACTTACTTGTCGCTTGTTTTGTAAACACAATAGAAAACAAAATGAGCCCAAAAGTAAATTCTCATACACAACTGCCACCAACCAATATACTCACTTCTTTTTCAAGAAAGGGAGGTATATCTAGTTAGGCAAAACAAGATCTTGGGGCCCAGCAGATGGGTACTTTTTTATCTTTCTTTCGTATTTTTTTCTTTCTTTCTTCATTTTAAATAAAAAATGAGTCTATAGAACACTAGATCGTGAATGAATGTCTCGTACCAAAATTGTAGTAATCTTGGGAATTAGAGGAGGACTTACTTTCTTAGCTGCCAAAGAAAGAAGCCCCATTTGAGGGCTTTAATTTTTCTATCTACTTCTGGCCTGTTTCTTGGCCCTGGGGAAAGAAATAACAAAGCCCATTACTTCATGCCCATTTGTACATAGGTTTTAGTTTTTTTCCCCCCCACATATACATACCCCATTCTACCTACAGGACACACTTTCACAATTCTTTTCCTCAGAGAAAAAAAGAGAATAAGAGGGTTACTACTTCCTTGGGAACCAGACCAACATGCAGACTCTAACTCACAAAAATACAGGGAGGATCATCTGCTTCTCATTCACCAGAAAAGGGGTTGAGTTGCAGGACTACCTCTCCTTTTTATTCCAAGGTTCAGGAGAAGCAAGCAGAGCCACAGAGGACTCTGTTGTTCTTCTAGTAGCCTTGGGAAAGTTGAGCAGCTGTCTCTACTGCCCTTACCTCTGCCTGTGGTTTTCATTTCATGAAAATGAAATAACAATAGATCTCTTAAAAGAATGTGTTTTTTACCCTGAGATCTCTTAGGAGGCCTCAGTAAAACAGAAAATTATATTTTTTTATTAACATGTAACTTGTGCTTTAATGTCTCCAACGTTTACCCCATTATTCCTCCTTTTGTGAACACTTCACCTTTGGAGATACTGGCCACATCTCTGATCCTCATCCATTCTCAGCCTGATAAAGTATTCCAATCTTTGCCTGCTACCTAGTTCCAAAGTCACTTTCACATTTTTGGGAATCCTTATAGCAGTACCCCACTGCCTGGTACCAAGTTATTGTATTATTCTGTTTTCACACCGCTATGAAGAAACACCCCAGACTGGGTAATTTATAACAGAAAGAGGTTTAATTGACTCACAGTTCCACATGGCTGAGAAGGTCATAGGAAACTTACAATTAATGGTGGAAGGGGAAGCAAACACGTCCTTCTTCACAGGGCAGCAAGGGAGAGAAGTGCAAGCAGGGGAAATGCCAGATGCTTATAACACCATCAGATCTCATGAGAACTCACTCACCTCAATAGAACAGCATGGAGGAAACCATCACCATGACCTAATCACTTCCCACCAGGTTCCTCCCACAATACATGGGGATAATGGGAACTACAGTCCAAGATGAGATTGTGTGGGGACACAGCCAAACTATATCAAAGTATGCGATTGGGCAAGTGTCCCTATTGAATACGTTGCTTCATGTAATTTTTGACTAATGAGGAATGGCTTATGTATTAGAATGTAGTTCTTTGTACATACATTAAGTGAATCAAAATATCACAAAATCAATTATTAAAAATACATTTAGAAATTAAAATTTCACAGCTGAACAAGTCTTTAGAAGACATTCCTGCTACCTTTTATCCATTTGCCTTCTAGGTTTTTACTCAGATTGCCTTTGCAGATGATTAGCATAATTTACTTCTTTAGAAGTTGTATTAAATCTTTTGAGAATTTTGACTTTCCTAGCTAGATGAGGTATGCGTATCAAAGACTGACTAGTCTAAAATAATAATTTATTTTAGTTTTAGTAAAATTAAGGTGATATTATAAATTACAGCTATTGAGCTTTCCAAGTTTACATCAAAAAACTTGAGATAGGTGAGAATTTTAGGGTTTTTTCACATATATATATTTTTTATTATACTATAAGTTCTGGGGTACATGTGCAGATCTTGCAGGATTGTTACATAGGTATACACATGCCATGGTGGTTTGCTGCCTCCATCCCACTGTTACCTACATTAACTATTTCTCCCAATATCATCACTCCTCAGTCTCTCCACCCTGCTATCCCTCCCTTAGTCCCCTACTCCACAACAGATCCCAGTGTGTGATGTTCCCTCCCTGTGTCCCTGTGTTCTCACTTAAGTGTGAGAACATTCAGTGTTTGGTGTTCTGTTCTTGTGTCAGTGTGCTGAGAATCATGGTTTCCAGATTCATCCATGTCCCTGCAAAGGACATGAACTCATCGTTTCTTATGGCTGCATAGTATTCCACGGCAGATATGTGCCATATTTTCTTTATCCAGTGTATCATTGATGGGATTTGGGTTAGTTCCAGTTCTTTGCTATTGTAAGCAGTACCACAGTGAACATACATGTATGTGTGTTTTTATAATAGAATGATTGATAAAACTTTGGGTATATACCCTGTAATGAGATTGCTGTGTCAAGTGGTATTTCTAGTTCTAGATCCTTGAGGAATCACCACACTGCCTTCCACAATGGTTGAACTAATTTACACTCCCACAAACAAGACAAAAGCGTTCCTATTTCTCCACATCCTCTCCAGCATCTGTTGTCTCCAGATTTTTTAATGATGCTGTTCTAACTGGCATGAGATGGTATCTCAATGTGGTTTTGATTTGGATTTCTCAAATGACCAGTGAGGATGAGCATTTCATCATGTGTTTGTTGGCCACATTTTTTTTCTTGTAAATTTGTTTAAGTTCTTTGTAGATTCTGGATATTAACCCTTTGTCAGATGGGTAGTTTGCAAACATTTTCCCCATTCTGTTGGTTGCTGGTTCACTCTAATGATTGTTTCTGTACTGTGGAGAAGCTCTTAAGTTTAATTAGATCCCATTTGTCTATTTTGTCTTTTGTTGACATTGCTTTTGGCTTTTAGTCATGAAGTCCTTGCTCATGCCTGTGCCCTGAATGGTATTACCTAGGTTTGCTTCTAGGGTTTTTATGGTGTTAGGTCTTATGTTTAAATCTTTAATCCATCTGGAGTTAATTTTTGTATAAAGTGTAAGGAAGAGGTCCCGTTTTAGTTTTCTGCATATGGCTAGTCAGTTTTTTCAACACCATTTATTTAACAGGAAGTCCTTTCCCCATTGCTTGTTTTTGTCAGATGTGTCAAAGATCAGATGGTTGTAGATGTGTAGCATTACTTCTGAGGACTCTGTTCTGTTCCATTGGTCTATATCTCTGTTTTGGTACCCATACCATACTGTTTTGATTACTGTAGCCTTGTAGTATTCTTTGAAGTCAGGTAGCATGATACCTCCAGCTTTGTTCTTTTTGCTTAGGATTGTCTTGGCTATATGGGCTCTTTTTTGGTTCCATATGTAGCTTAAGGAGTTTTTTTTTTTTTTCAGTTCTGTGAAGAAGGTCAATGGTAGATCGCATTGAATCTATAAATTACTTTAGGCAGTTGGCCATTTTCACAATATTGATTCTTCCTAATCATGATCATGGAATGTTTTGCCATCAGTTTGTGTCCTCTCTTATTTCCTTGAGCACTGGTTTGTAGTTCTCCTTGAAGAGGTTCTTCACAGCCTCTGTTAGTTGTATTCCTAGGTATTTTATTCTCTTTGTGGCAATTGTGAATGGGAGTTGGTTCATATTTGGCTCTCTGTTAGTCTATTATTAATGTACAGGAATGCTTGTGATTTTTGTATACTGATTTTGTATCCTGAGACTTTGCTGAAGTTGCTTATCATCTTAAGGAGATTTTTGGCTAAGACCATGGGGTCTTCTAAATATACAATCACGTTGTCTGCAAATAGAGACAATTGGACTTCCTCTTTTCCTAACTGAATACCCTTTATTTCTTTTTCTTGCCTGATTGCTCTGGCCAGAATTTCCAGAGCAATCAGGAAAAGAGCAATTTCCAGAATTTCCAGAGCAATCAATACTATGTGGGATAGAGTGGTGAGAGAGGGCACCCTTGACCAGTGCCAGTTTTCAAAAGGAGTGCTTCCAGTTTTTCCCATTCAGTTTGACATTGGCTGTGGGTTTGTCATAAATAGCTTTTATTAATTTGAGATATATTCCATCGATACCTAGTTTATTGAGAGTTTTTAGCATAAAGGGCTGTTGTATTTTGTCAAAGGCCTTTTCTGCATCTGTTGAGATAATCATGTGGTTTTTGCCTTTGGTTCTGTTTATATGGTGGATTACTTTTATAGATTTGCATATTTTGGACCAGCCTTGGATTTCTGGGATGAAGTCTACTTGATCATAATGGATAAGCTTTTTGATATGCTGTTGCATTTGGTTTGCCAATATTTTATTGAAGATTTTTGCATTGATGTTCATCATGGATATTGGCCTAAAATTTTCTTTTTTCATTGTGTCTCTGCCAGGCTTTGGCACCAGGATGATGCTGATCTTATCACCAGGGTGATGCTGAGTTAGGGAAGATTCCCTCTTTTTGTATTGTTTGGAATCATTTCAGAAGGATTGGTAACAGCTCCTCTTCATACATCTGTTAGAATTCAGCTGTGAACCAGTCTGGACCTGGACACTTTTTGGTTGGTAGTATATTAATTACTGCCTCAACTTCAGCCCCTGTTATTGGTCTATTCAGGGATTCAACTTCTTCCTGGTTTAGTTTTGAGAGAGTATAAGTATCCAGGAATTTATCCATTTCTTCTAAATTTACTGGTTTATTTGCATAGAGTTGTTTGTAGTAGTCTCTGATGGTAGTTTGTATTTCTGTGATCAATGGTGATATCCCCTTTATCATTTTTTATTCTATCTATTTGATTCTTCTGTCTTTATGTTAGTCTGTCTAGTGGTCTATTTTGTTGATCTTTTCATAAAAATAGCTCCTGGATTTATTGATTTTTTGAAGGGTTTTTTTGTGTCTCTATCTCCTTCAGTTCTGCTCTGATATTTTTAAAGAAATAAAGAGCTGGGTTTAGGGTTACTTTTGTGTCACCTGGCTATGCAATATTTTACTGACATAGGTGGCTTAATATACACCCTATATGTATCATAGCATATTCTTAAAATACTAAAAGAAAACTTTAACCAGTAATGAACACAGAATGGTGATTCAGAATTCTAAAATACCTGGCTCATCTTTAGTCGTTCTGGAAGAGCTATAACTTCATGGATAGGTAGAATATACTGAAAATCCATAAGTGGTAAAATAGAGAAAGCATAGAATGCTATATTGCAACTCACCTACTACCTGATGCACAATATTTTTGTGTCTTTCCTTCCAGGATACACCTATATTTTATTTTGTCACAATTTTACTTTTAAATATCCTTAAGTTCTGGTTTTATACCACCTTTTTGCCAATTACATTAGAAGTTTAGGGTTAAAAGTCAGAATTCAAGATACTTTCTAACCTGGTCTCTGCTACTTTGTGATCAATGTAGCCTGTGAAATACTCTTTAATTCCTCCAGTGTGAATTTTCTAATTTGTATAGTGTAGATTTGGGGTCCAGATAAGGCAGGATTTTTATAGCAAAGTAGAAATGCCTAGTTTCAAATTTCAGTTCTGTCAGACATTGAAGAAGCTACCTAATATCTCTTTCAGTTTTATTACATATAAATGGGGATAACTGTACATAATATGCACTGGTAGTATGCAAATTTTCAAAAATAATGCTTGTGAAGCACTTAGTACTATTACTGATAGTATTATGCAAGTATAGACTTTTGTCATTATTCTTGCATTCACTTTCTGATTAAGTAACAGGATAAGCTAGAACAATAAAGATTGTTACTGAGCAGTGGGTTATGGGGCAAAAATAGACTATTTAGTACAACTTTTAATAAGCTATATATAGTTATGCTCACAAAAAACATTGTTCATGGCAAAAGGGACTGTATCCACATGGGAATGTCATTGTGAATGGCTTCCTCCTCAACTACGCACCTATATGTACAGGTAAAATTTCAGCATATGTGCACATCCTTCACCTTCTCTGATTTTCTTACTATCCTTCCTCTTTTTTGTAACACCTCAACCCCAAAACTCACATACCATAAACATCCACAGGCTCTGTTGTTCCCTACACTGTTCATATTTGTTCTTACTAAATTTGGTCTCAGGGAGTTTGAAGCCATTACAGTGCCTCAGATGTAGAAGCTCTTACTGTGTGGACCCTGTATATCCTCTAGAAATTATGACTTCTCTTTTATTAAAAATGTATTTGCTTTTCAAAGAAAAATATACCATGAGTTTCTGTTATTGTTTTGATTTGTTAGGTTTTATGTTAGAATCTTTAGCAGCTATGTAACAAGGGGATGTAAGTAGGGCACAGATACCATGCAAACTGATTGTCATAAACATACAGGAGCAGTTGTTATCATTTTCTGACACTGTCTGAAAACAAAGAGTGTTTATGAGCTGAGAGTGAAGTAAAACATATGACTTCATAATTACTGTAATTTTCTTCATTTGAAGCTGTTTCTCCAATATTACTCCAGCTAGACACTGTTGGAGTCTGGTCTCATGGGCACAGTTTTGGGAGGGTTGCTTGCAATAGAAATCACCACAAATATTCAGACCATAGTTGTCATTCAGAACATAGCACTGTCTATTGAACACTGGAGACCATAAGGTAATAGAATAACTTATTTATAGGGCTGTGGGAAAGTATCTGTAAAATTCAAATTGTGTGCACCAAAATGTTAATTAAAGGGATATATAGCCTATTAAGACAAATTACAATTTTCTTCTGTTATTGAGAAGCAAAAATTAAACAGTTTGATTATTTTTGTTTATTTGTTTATTTTTCTTCAACTTTTATTTTTAAGTTCCAGGATACATGAGCAGGATGTGCAGGTTTGTTACATAGGTAAACGTGTGCAATGATTGTTTTGAAACTTTGTTAATTATACATGAACAATTTTGAGAGAAGTTAATGAAGTAAAAACTAAAAAAAAAAAACTATATAACTTCCAAACAAGTAGAGGTATAAACATAAATAGAGAAAAATCAATTCAAAATAAGTAAAGAAATAAAAAAGGAATAAAAGAGAAAGAAGAGGATGAAAATGAGTTTAATAAAATAAGAATAGGAAGCATAAAATAAAATGATAGAAATAAAGTCAATTGTATAAGTAATTTGTAAATATTTTAAAAAGATTTAAATTTACCACCTAAAATATAAAATATTACATTAGAATAATACAATAAAAGTACTTTAGAGTAAAATACCTGTAACACAAAAATAGACTAAAAGTTAAAGAATGTTATTATACTTCCAAAATGCTAGTCAAAGAAAAATTACATTAACCATATTAACATCAGGTAAAATAGACTTAAGGACACTCATGATTTCTATGGAAAAGCAGGTCATTGAATAGAGATATATATTTCAACTCACTAGAAAAAAGCTGAAATCATAGACTAATAGACACAGACATTACTATATCTTTCATCAAATTCAACAGAATGAATCTAAATGTAGAAGGTAAAACTATAAAATGGCTAGAAGATAACATGGAAGAAAATAGAAATGACCTTGAGTATGGCAACATTTTTTGGATATGACACCAAAGGCATGATTTATGAAAGAAATAAGTAATAAGCCAGACTTCTTTAGAACTGAAAGTTTCTGTTCTCCTAAAAACACTGTCAAGAGAATGAAAAGACCCCTACACAACTATTTGAATGCCCAAAGTCTAGAACACTGGCAACACTTAATACTTAAGAGGATGAAAAGCAATAAAAACTTGAGTTCACTGCTGGCGGAAATGCAAAATTATACAGACATTTTGGAAGACAGTTTCTTATAAAACTATACATACTCCTACTGTATCAATCTAGCTCTTTATTTACCAAAAGTAGTTGAAAAACATGTCGACTCAAAAACTGACACACATGTGTTTATTGCAGCCTTATTAATAATTGCCAAAACTTGCAGGCAAACAACATGTCCTCTAGTAGGTGAATGAATAAACTATGGTACATCCAGACAATGGAATATTATTCAGTGCTTGAAAGAAATCAGCTAACAAGCCCTAAAAAGCATGCAGATAACTTAAATGTATATTGCTAATAAAATAAGCCAATCTGAAAAGGCTATATACTATATGATTCCAACTATATCATATTCTGGAAAAGACAAAACTATGGAGATGGTAAAAATGTCAGTGATTGCCAAGGGTTAAGGGGAAGGGAAGGACGAAGAGGCAAAACTCAGAGGATTTTTAGGACAGTAAAACCACATTATATGATACTATAGTTGTAAATATATCATTATAAATTTGCTCAAACCAATACGGTGTGTAATACCAAGAGTGAACTCTAATGTAAACTATGGTCTCTTGGTAATAATGATGTGTCGATGTAAGTTTATCAATTATAACCAATGTACCAGTCTGGTGGTGTATGTTGATAATGGGCAATGGTATGCACGTGTAGGGGAAGAGCATATATGTGAAACCTCTCTACTTTCCTTTCAATTTTGCTGTAAACCTAAAACAACTCTGAAAAGTAGTCTTAAAAATTGTAAGCTATTAAAAATTTTTGTTAAAATGTTAAGAAACACCAACTAACCATCCCAGAGAAATTTCATAGACCATCATATCTGTGGAAGATGTAACATACATTTCTGAGTTGTTAACAGACTAAGAAAAACAAAATACATAAGTCTATAGAAGACTTAGAATTACACAGAACCCTATATCTAACCAATCAAGATTATCCATTCTCTCAGGTTTGTATAAAGCATTTACATGTTTTAAAAAGTTGAAATCACATAGGTCTCATTTTCTGACTACAATACAATAATACTCAAACAAAAAGTTAACATAAAATATCAGCATTTGAAAAATAAGAATCTCATTTTTATATCATGTATGATTCAAAAAAGAAAAAATGGTGGTAAAAATGCAATTGGAACCAAAAAATAACAAAGGTAATTACATATCAAATTTGTAGAAATCAGCTAAATTGGTACTAACACATGAAGCAAAATTTATAGCCTTATATATTTACATTAGAAATAAATAATATTCAAAAGATGATGAGTGAAGTCCCAATTAAAACCAACAAGAAATAGCCAAAAACAAGTAGAAGAAAGGAGTTGCTAAATAGATGAGGAGCAAATAAAACAAGCAAGAAATATTCACTAGATATGATCAGAGAAACAAAAGTTTTACTTGGAGCAGTTTAATAGATTATAAATATCTCTGGAAAGGTTGGCTGTAAAACAAAGAGAAGAGAAAAATAATATTAGGACTAGAAGAGACTGCCACAAATTACAGAAGTATAAAAATAGATGAGGGAAATTTATACACAATTGTATCCCAATAAACTTAAAAAATAGTAGAAACGAATAAAACAAAAGAAAATGATATCTAAAAATGGATTCAAGAAGAAATAGAAAAATGCATTATAATAATTAAGAGAATTATATTTGAGATGAAAATTGATCCCAAAAAGAAATCACCAAGCCTATGTGGTTTAATGCAACAACTGTAATTTTTAAAATTTTTTAAAAATGCTTTTGTTGCTGTTCAGAAGTTTAACAACTTTTTAAAATATTTTTGTTATTTATAAGCTCTTTAGAGAAGAAGGAAACAGAGAGTACTTCCAAGTTTATTTTGTGGAGCTGATACAACCGTAATATCAAAACAAGATATTAACAGTCTGAAAAAAATAAATAAATACAGGCCAATCTCAATAAATGCAAATGCAAAAAAAATCATAATAAAATACTGGCAAACAGAATTTAGTAAACATAAATGATGAAATATATTAAAACCAAGTTACTTTATTTCTGGAATACAAGTTTTGTTTAGAAGCAAAAAACCTTATTAATGTAATTTTTCCCTTACTATGTTTGTGAAATAATACCATATAACTACCTTGACAGCTGAAAATAGTCAATAAAATCAAATCTGGCAGTATTTTATTTAAAAAACTAACGAATTAGAAATGCAACAAAATATTTTAATTTAAATTTATTAAGATTCTCTATCAGAATCTGTAATGAACTTAATGATGATCCTTTAGATGAATCCTCTATAAAGTCAGGATGAAGATATATACTAACTGCTGCTTATATTTAGAATAGTGAAAGGTCTCTGCTGCTAAAAGAGAAGAAAACAATTATAATGCATATAAATTGGAATGGAAGAAAATAAAATTTTATTATTTGAAGATGATATCATTGGAAAGCTAAAAAAAAAAAAGATTATTCTGACCAATTATTGGATTACTAAATTGCTTCAGCAAGTTTGTTGTATAAAGAACAACATACCAAAAAGAAATTGTATTTTCACACTATCAACAAAAAGCAAATTATGTTTAAAATATTGATAACATTATTAAAATAGAAATAAATATAATAAAATGAGAAATATGGAGAAAATATAAACTGTAAAGATACTCAGCAGATCTAAATTAATGAGCGAATTTCTATTATCAAGATAACATGAATATTGATAATAAAATGAATTTCCAGTTATTCATCCTTAATTCCATCTTTTCCTTTATATGTGTCTTTTGTCAGCTTATTTAGATAAGTCATCATAACTTTGATTAATAGCATTATGGTAATCTTCTAATTTTCCCAATATAACCAGGTACGTTAACTTACAAGCCATAGTTACCAAACTTATCATTAAAAATATGAATCTGGCCATATTTAAATTTCTTGAAATTATTCAAGGATCCTCCATAACTTTTGGTTGAAGTAATAAAGCCTTATATTTACATAAATAGGGTATTTATTAAAGGTCATAGCTGAAATTTTTTAAATGTAAGATAATTTCCACTTTCTTTATCAGAGTATTTCACGTTTTATTTTTTCTCTTTGAAAACTTAGAAACCCAGACCATACTAATGTGTAGGATTCATAAAGTTAGTAATTGTTTAAGTTGCTCAATAAATTATGTATAATTCTAAACTTGTTAAAAATAATCTAGCAGAAAAATGCTGGTTCATATTATTGATAAGTTTTATCTCCCTATAGAAGATAAAGAAATGGAAGGAATGAAAGATAAGTTTCTCTCTCTTACTTTTCACGCAGTAGTCTTGTGTGAGACCCTGTGTAGAAAATGGCATGCTCTGTCTCTCTCTCTCTCTCTCTCCCTCTCTCACACACACACCCACACAAATTCTTTTAAATTATTTAAAAAACATATTCCTCACTTAGATTTTAACATATAATACATATTATTTTAACCTAGTTATTGTTCTGATTCTAGTACTTCTCCCCACCTCTTCTCCATCCCTGTATTTTCATATATAAAGCAGAGTTTAATTGTTTAGAAAGCATTAATTTTTTAAATTCTAAATTAAAATGCTCCTCTCTTTCCAGAGACAAATGGGTGTCAGCAAACAATATGCACTCTGTCTCTCACAGCTGAACTAAATATCAGAATTCCTGAGATATGTAATATTTGAACAATACAAGTGAACATTTAACATGTAGTCGCACAGTTAATTTTGGTGCATTCATTTGTAAGCTCCCCAGAGACAAACAAGTCATGTGCTCTGCAATTTTATTTGTTCTTTTAACAATGACTAATAAAGTGATAAAAACATAGACCCACATGTTCATTAACTGACTGATGGAAATAAGTGAAAATCAAAAATATAAAAGTATACGTTAGAGAAAAAAATGTCTGACAATGATTCCTTCAGAATTTTCTTTATTTACATAGCTTTAATTTTGGTAAATGTTGCCATTTTCAATAAAATATGGATGAACTTATATCATACATATTTTTATTCCTGTTTTTATTTCTTAGCAGTAACATTGGCTTTTTATTTACATTCTTTGGATTCTGCATAGGCAATAAATATCTCAAGGCATTGCCTAAAGTTAGTTCACTTTATGTGAAGTAACTTTAATCTTTTCTGGTCATTGAATTTATGGAACATGTTGCACATTTTATGGTTATCAGGCTATCATCTGGAATGGGCCTATTTAAAATTATGTATCATTAGGTTATTAGTTTGCTGAATTAACATCACAACTAAAATGATTATACATCATTCATTGCAACACAGTAGGACAATTACTTTGAGCAATTACCTATAATGTTAACTTTAAATATCTATTCTTTGTATTCTCATTTTATCTTTAGAAGAGTCATGTCGCTGTACTTAGAATGATATCTGAGTAACTGTCTTATCATTTGTCTTGGTTAATTGTAAGATGCTCATAGTAAAACTATCTCATTTTCTAGTAGAGGTCAGGATCACACCAAGCTCGATGACTTAACTGCTAATTCTGCTAATTCCAGTCAATTAAAATTCCTTCATCTTAAATTAGAGCTCTTGGTGATTCTTCTAAAATTAGAATTGTTGATATTTAAAAAGGACCTGGCTATTAAAATCATATGAGATTACTGTATTTATCAATAAAAATCCCTTCACATCATTTGTATATTAAATGTTTTACATTAAATGTACATTTCAGATAAACCCATTTGAACACTTTCATTCCAACTGAGTGCTGTAAGTGGACAACACTTAATATTTTTAATGTCCACAGTGTTATTTTTCTTCGAAGTCTAAGAATTATAAGTGCAGCATCATTGTTTTCTGAATCAAAATACTGGTAACACAGCCTAAAAGCTACTCACATATACATGAAGGAAAGAAAACAAAATATCTGAAATGAAAGCTATTATGGAAAATTTCGACTGTGTGGTTATTATAGCTGATAGCATTGTTTTCTTTATTGGGAATGCTGTGTTTATAGCTGCAGCAATAATGTGGAATGGGATTCATGTTTTGTCCACAGTTGAAAGTTGATTATATTTCCTATCAATTTTAAGTCTTTGATGTCCCACTGTTATTGTGCAAACAAACAAAAATGCCTGGAATCTAGCATGTTTTAAGCCAAAAAAATAACATATTGGTATATTTAAAATGATGGCAGCCAGGGTCATCTGGAACACCTGCTGCCATCACGCTGGCCGCTGCAGGGAAGTCACCAGGAGGAGGTGGCCAGCCCCTCCCCCCTGGCCCACAGCCCTGGAGGCAGCTTCAATGATGTGGGGCTGGGTTGCCCTCTGATGGGGTAGAGAGGGGCCCCAAGGCAGAGCTGGGCCTGGGACTGTATGGCACTTGCACATGGAGCTCTAGAGTCGAGCCTGGGATGTGGAGCTGGGCCTTGCTTCTGGGACCAGGGATGGAAGGTGAGAGTAGTGCCTACTTTAGGGTCCTGGCCAGTGGTGCAGCCACACTCCAAGGGTGCCGGGTTCCTGTGGCTCCAGAGGAGGGTCTGTGTGGGGCCACATCCCTGGGTTCTGCCCTGCCATGGCTGACCACTGAGCCTGACATTCTGAATGGCTGGGCCCAGGGCCTGTAGGCTGTGATCTGCTCCATTCTGGGTCACCTGGGAACACCCAGGCACTGGGGGAAGCTCCTGGTGATGTTGCCCATGCCCTGGATGCAGGCTCTGGCCCAGTGAGGATATGGAGCTCTGCCCCAGGCTGCAAGGGGATGCAGCCAGGGATACATGCTCCATGGAGCCAGTGGGAGCTGGGAGCAGGCAATAGCCCTGCCCTTCCAGTCTGGGTTGTAGACCCAGGCCTCTGTGTGCTCTTGAGGGCCCAGGAAGGCACCATCCTTCCCTTGCAGACTCAGAAGTCCCTGCCTCTACTGTCTGGCCTCTCCCCACTCCCAGTGCCCATTCCAATTTTGAAACAAGGTTGAGACCTAGCCCAGGCACTATCACAGCCTGGCTGGGTGTATGCACACTGAGGCCCAGCTGCCCTCGGCAGGTATGTGTCTTGGGGGAGTGAAGAGGAACCTGAGGGGTGGAGCATAGGGTGGCTTGGTACTGGCCTGCAGGTGCCCCTTGGCACAGCAGCCTGGATGCCATGGACAGCAGCAAGAGGCAGACAGGATCCTGGGCAGAAGGGTGCTGGTCCCCAGTGAGGCCCAACTTGAAGCAAGCAGGGCTGGGCTGCCAGTCCCTTGGACTGAAGTGGAGACTTGTGGTGTCTTTTCCAGGCCTGCCCATGGCTGCCCATGGACCAATCAACACACACTTCTCCCCCACTGAGGCCCATAAAAGCCCCAGGGTCAGCCAGAGGAAAGGATGGAGAGAGGATGGAATGACCAGCTGCAGAGAGGAGCTAAGCTCTCTGCTGATA
Organism: Plecturocebus donacophilus; assembly: GCA_004027715.1. Taxonomy (NCBI): domain Eukaryota; kingdom Metazoa; phylum Chordata; class Mammalia; order Primates; family Pitheciidae; genus Plecturocebus; species Plecturocebus donacophilus. Next base: position 22,464 of record PVKP010002321.1, read on the forward strand.
GCTGAAACTTACTGGAACACTTGCCTGCAGAGAGGAGCTACCCTCTCTGCTACAAGCTGAACACTTGTCGAGACAACCTGGCTACAAAGAAGAGCTGCCCACTGTGTGTCTTCTCTGATCTGTTCTGTTCTTCAGTAAAGCTTCTCTTCATCTTGCTCATCCTCATTTGTCTGTGTACCTCATTCTTCCTGGTCACAGGACAGGAACTCAGGACTCACTGAATGGCAAGACTAAAAGAGGTGCTGTAACACAAACAGGGCTGAAACATGCCCCTTACTCACCACATTGCAGATAGCTTTCCCATTTCAAAATATGCATTTTATTTTAACCTAGGAAGAATAAATTTCCTGTTTGCATGTTTCATTTGATTAGAGAAACGCAGTTAAACAAATCTAAAATAATGAAAAAATTTGTTGGAAGTAATTGTATTTCTAAGGCAGGCAGGCAACTATATAATATCCGAAGCTATCAAAAGAGAAAGTCTAAATAATTTTTAGAATTTCATACTTAAAGTGCAATACTCTAGAGGTTTTAAAACTGATGCAAAGTAGCACTTTCAAAATAGGTAGGACATTTGGTTATACGTAGCAGAATGTACTAAGAAGCATTGCTCTAGGAATGGAAAAGGTGAAATTAGATAGATGTAACATAGTAACTAAGAAGAACAAAAAGGCAATGAACCTTGCCTCAAGAAAATTTAAAAAAAAATATTTACCCCCTCTGGCTTAAAAGACTCAGTCTTTATACCTCAACAGGGATATATTCCTTTTTCCTTTTGAAACAACCTGGGAACTCAATCTCTTTAATCAGCTTACATTAAACCTGTTTCTTGTAAGAGATTAATGATAAATCATTCACTCACTACTTTATATGTAATAGAATAATATGAGAACATTATTATAAAACCACCATAGTGCTAACAGGTATTATTTTCCTGAATTTGCTATGCCAAAAACATTAATGGAAATGTCAAACTACTGAGAAAAATATTTGGCCCTTTTCTCAGACACAGGATACTAAATCAAGAATTCTTCATGCACAGGTGCAATCATTACAGAAATCATGTGTTGAACATCAGAGTAATTAGAGAGTCAGGTCCACAATTGCCATATATAAAATATGAGAGAGGCTCAGAATTCATATCCATGAATGTGAACACTTAAACAAGATTTTATTTTGTTTCATTTTTTGAAGGGGCATTTTTTTCTGGGATGACTAACTCCATCTACCCTGAATTCATTTTCTCCCCAACTATGATGGGAAGCATAATTATTGCAAAGCAGCAAAAACAACCTAAACACATTTCTTGGTTTTGTAGCAAAATGACTACCCCGTAATCCCTCTCAGCCCTTTATGCCCCATTCTGAAGAGACTGAGTTGTTTGGCTGCTTTTCCAATGAGGAACTGCTAGGTTAAGAAGGCCTGGATCCTTGCTCAAAGTCTTTACAGTAAGAGCAGATTTTGGGCCAAAGAGACAAATAAAACCAAACCCAAAAAGCAACTAAATGCTAATTTTGAAGTCTAGGCTCCCAAAAGATTGGTTGTTCTTCTGCAGTACATCTCTCCCCAGTGGTGAGCTTTTTGGTGCTAACTGCTGTTCTCTGTATGACATATTTCAACAATGCAAAGTAGTAGAGACTGGACAAGTCCTAATTAAACTTTTTGACACAGATGCAGTATTGCTTGCTGGAATGGAGCTTGGTAATGTCAAAGCTTCTGGCATGAGGCATGAAAGATGATGAACAGCACAAGGAATTAATATTCATGGAGATCTGGTTCCATGAGATTAGTCACCTCAATCCAGCCAAAACCCACAACTATCCACTGATACTCAGCGCAGTCACATCTTATCACTACATAGGGTTCAAAATTAGTTTCCCACTCAACTGGATAAGGCATGGTGTCCATCTACTACTAGGTGAAGATTGTGGACAAGTGGCCTTTCATCCAGACGTGGTATTTGAATGTGAAGAGTCCTGATATACGGCACTGATAGCACTTTCAGCTAGTGGAAAGAAAGCAGGTGCCCCAGGCTTTTGAATGCCAGGATGTTAAATTGCTTTTCTGTGGCGAGGTGAAGTTGGATGTCAGACTTCCTGAGGTATTAATAGAGTCCCCATGAGAGGGCATGTAGACCAGGTGAGCATTACTGGGGCATAGAAATTCAAGAAAATATAAGCTATGTATTATGGGCAATATATACAATGGAATATCAGTGTCAATTAGGGAGTAACATGAGTACAACTCAAGGAAGAAATGTCAACAAACACCTACCTTCTGTTTTACTAAAGGATTTACTAAAAGGCTCATTCTGGAGAGCACCAAAAATGAGCACACTCAGTCTTTCAGGCTGACTACAAAAGAGATTTTAAGGACATTTTGCTGAAACTATAGAATGTCAAGGATGAAGGTAACATCTTAAAAGCTATAATAGAAAGATAAGAGACTACTTTCAAAATAATATCAATTAGTTGGCAACAGACTTCCCATCTGCAACAATAGAAGTCATAAAGCAATGGAGTAAAATCTTCAAAGTACTGAAAAAAAGAAATTGCCAATGAAAAATTGGTACACCCAGATGAATTATTCACATTGCAGAAAAAAAATGTAGACATACAAAAAATTTTTTAAAAACTTACTCCCAACCCCCATCTCTTAATTTAGATAACTGTAGAACTTGAACAAGAAGAAAAGAGAACCTAATGAAAAAAAGAAAAATACAAGAAGCAATGAGATAAATATCAATAAAATACAATCTGTATAATTATTCCAGTATTATTCATATTAGTAACAATGAAAAGACATGTTGGCATAGAAATAGAGCAAAAGCTCTACAAAATAATATGAAAAGAAGGAAAGGGTAAAGTAAGATGGTACTTAATCCATGCTAATGTCTTTGTCAAGATATTAAATTACTTTTACTATTTGTAAGATAATATTTGAATATATGCCTAAAATTAATGGTCAATATTAAAAGTATAGAAATAGTAGTTGTGTTATCCAAATTTAAAAAGGAAATAAAAGAAAATATAAATTTTTTTCAACACTAAAGAAAACAGGGAAAAGGAAAAATAAAAGAAAATAATTTCATTGGACTACTGTTAGTCATGCTTTGTTATTGCATCCCCTGGATAGGAAATGGAAGCAAATACGAACACAAAATACAAAGTATTATAACAAAGTGGGAAGGTAACATTAAGTAAATATCAGGACAGGCTATCTTTTTTCCCATTGATGAGAAAAAAAGAAAATATCAAGAGGTCAATGATTCTAGGATTTAGTTATATTGGTTTTTTTAAATATTTATGAATCTAGTCAATTGAGACAGAAAACAGACTTTATAAGAAAAAGATACCATAGCACAGATAGCTCCTTTTTAATAACAGGAGGCTTAGTAAGTAAAGTTTTCATAAAATGAAGAGATTTAACTATAGGGAAAACTTATGGAATGTTAAAATATTCTGTCAGTTTATTAAATTGTAAGTACATTATGTAAATTATAAATTCTAAATAAACATTTTATTAAAAAATTTATATTTCAAGCTTTTCTTCCTTTCTCTTTAAAAAAATAAATGAAATAAATTATAGTAAATACAGGGTCTTTTTTTACATTATCATCTTCTTGTATAACCAATCCCAGTGTTCCTCTAGAAGTCAGCTCAAAGGATAAGTCTAATGTGAGCACAATGAGGAAACACTTTGTCTAGCTCTAGAAAATCTTAAAGGAGGCCAGGCACGGTGGCTCATGCCTGGAATCCCAGCACTTTGGGAGGCTGAGGCGGGTGGATCGTGAGGCCGAGACCGAGACCATCCTGGCTAACATGGTAAAGCCTCATCTCTACTTTAAAATACAAAAATTGGCTGGGCGTGGTGGCACGCGCCTGTAGTCCCAGCTACTCGGGAGGCTGAGGCAGGAGAATGGCTTGAACCCTGGAGGCAGAGGTTGCAGTGAGCCGGGATCGTGCCACTGCACTCCAGCCTGGTGCCTGGGGACTCCGTCTGAAAAAAAAAAAAAAGAAAGAAAGAAAATCTTAAAGGACCAAGATGAGAAAGAAATCAACATTTCTTGAAAATTTCATCTGTTAAAATTTAAGATCTCTATTATAAGAAACATTATTTTCATGTATCTGGGAAATGTCCTCATCACTGAAGCCAGCGATTCTCCAAATAAAGAAGTCGTCTCTTTTTTAAGTATGAAGTATGGGACGAGTCTAAGAGTGATGGAAGTAAAGATTATTTTTATTTTTACCTGAATGAGTTCTATGCACACATTCAGTGGAAGGCAGAGAGGATTCTGCCACGTATAGAATATCTGCTGACCAAATGACAATCTTTTACTAAACTCCTGGTATGATACTAATAATAGTAACAACCATTGCCCTTCTTTCTTTTTGTTAATTTATTTTATATCGTATGTTGTATTTTGTGCGTACATTTTTATTATTCTTTTTTAGCAGTAGCTTTTTTCCTAATCTCTTACCAAACCTAAAATACTCCATAGTCATTGGGCGCTAAATACAATAAAATCCTGTGAAATTCTCAGGTTCACATCTACGGAGTGAAAGCAATTCAGACACAAAACAGTGAGTGGGTCCTGAAGTACATGAGGCTGGGATGACCAGATAAAATAATAATTGGATTGACCTGGGGACAAAAATTGGCCATGTATGGTCATTATGGACAAGTCAACAGAACACAAGTAATGCAGTGTACAGTCCTATTCAAATTCTGAGGGGAAGACCATGAATCAGAATTATCTTTTAAAAGCCAAAGCTAAGCCACACACTAAAAGGAGTGGATGGGACCCTTGGCAAACCAGAAATAAGAGAATAATAAAAATATCTAATGGCAAGCACTAGCAAGTAGGCAAGAACGTTGACTCCATCTGTTGTGCGGTACTAACTTATGAGAAGCTTTCTGTAATTTCTAAAGTTATACATCATTTAGTACACTGGAGTGAAGTACTGAATATGGTCAAGATTTCTAAAGGAATTAAGTATTTTGGGATATGGATGAAGTTAAACTAGTTAGCACTTGATAATCACATAGAATTATCTGATCATTGATTTAATTTTAGGTAACTGTGTCAGACTTCAGAGAAATTTATTTGTTTTTCTAATATAAAAATTTCACCATGGAAAGTGCAGACTTTTTATCTTATTGTGAATATAATGCAGTTGAAATTTAGAAGGTATTAAGATTCATTCTTTTCAGTAAGGCCTTTGCTATGCAAAGTCCCCTTTATACAATTGAGGAATTATTTGGTTTCTAGAGCAACTGTATCATTAGCTTTGGGACTATCTAATGTCTATATTTCCCAGAATATGAGGGATTTCTTAGCATGCATAGACTATTATTTTCTCTTTTTCCACATTATAGATTCAGACCCTGTCATCTACTTCTCTAGGTTCAGAGTAGAAAAATAGATTATTCCTAGTCGGGCAGCCAAATGAAGTGCACATTAAAAGATTTCTGCCAGGTCAATCAAGAACATTCTTCAGCAAGTGCTAGGGTTTGAATATACTCCTCAAAGTTCATGTGTTGGAAACTTAATCCTTTTACTATTTTAAAAGTACGGCATATTCATTTCTGTATCTCTAGGGCTTAGAGCCAGCTGAATCCTGTGCTCAGCTAACCAAATAGCCAGTAACTAGCAGATGTTTTTCACTTAGGGCTTCCTAAGCTCTGAGAACGTCCCTTTATCAAGGTTTAGAACCCTCTTAAATTCCACCATAAGTCATTGTCTTTCATTAGGCTTTATTTCAGGCTGCTATTACCATCACTTGCTTAAAATTGTTCTTTATTTATTTTCATTATAATTTACAGTATTTTAGAGATACGGTCTCACTGTGTCACCCAGACTGGAGTGCAGTGGTGCAGTCACATCTCACTGCATCCTCAAACTCCTGGTTTCAACAAATTCTTTTACTTCAGCCTTCATCTTGTATCTAAGATGACAAGCACATACAACCACCCTCAGCTGATTTTATTTTTTAATTTATTGTAGAGATAGGGTCTTGCTATGTTACTCAGTCTGGTTTCAAACTCCTGCTCTCAAGCAATTCTCCTGCCTCCACCATGCAACGTGCTTGGATTACAGGTGTGAGCACCACACCCAGCTGTTCTTTTTTTATATATATAAAATTTTAAAATTTTAAGATGATTGTAGATTTACATGAAGTTTTAAGAATTATACAAAATCCCAAATGCCCTTTACCAAGTTTTATCTAGTAGTAACATGTTGCAAAACTGTAGTACAATATCAAAACCAGAAAATTTACACAGTTAATATATGACTATTTCTATCACTACAGTATCTTTCAGGTTGCCCCTTTATATTTATATCTACTTCCCTCCTGTCCTTTTCATAAATTCTGGCAACTATTAATTGGTTTTTCATTTCAAGAATGTTATATAAATAAAATCATACAGCATTTTATCTTTTGAGATTAGTTTTTTACACTCATTGTAATTCCCTTGAGATCCATTCAAGTTGTTTTGTATAACAATAATTTGTTTATTTTTAGTGCTTATTAATGGGTCTTGGATAGTAGAATGGTTTGTATCTCAACTAGGACTATTTAATGCCAGATGGAGCAATGCTATAGCAAGAGCACTCTGAGGTGGGCTGGCAGCCAAGTGAAGAAGAGGTCTGACTGAAATGTGATCCCTTATATATGGAGACCCTGACAGAGGTGAATCAAATCTGATTCAAATGTGTGGACAAAAAGATAGTCATTGATGGGCATATTTTGAACAAATATCACCAGATACAGCAGTTGAATTTTACAATAGCTTCAATATGCATGATGAAGAACACAAAGGATTAGATTATCCTGACTTTCCTTGCTTTAGATGCTACAAAACTAGTTGTGTTGGCCCATTCTTTTAAAATGTAATGCATCTGAACTAGCCATAAAGGGGAAATGAGACAGTCTGACATCATTAGCTTTATCATATTGCCTATGTCAGCTATGAAATCTTAAGGTATAAAATAACATCAGATTAAGTTGAAGAGTTAATCTGTGTTTATTTAATGTAAGCTCTGTCCAGGTGGTAATCCATATGCCAGAGATAACATCCTTCAGAAACCTTGGGTTCTAAGACCATGAGGGACTGAGTAAGAACTAATGGGAAACTCTTAGTCACTAAAAGATAGTTTAATATGGAGACTTTGAAAATAATATGTTGGCAGTAGAGAAATGAAGAGAAAACTAGTTGATAAATCTTCCTGAAAGGCAGATAAAAAGTAGAGGATTATCTGCAATTTACAGGACTGTTCTTTGCAGTAAGATGCATACACACTCCAAAGAGTACCTAGGTTCATAAAATGTAGTTCAAGAAGAAAATATTAACTTATTTTTCTATAAATATGTATGTGTGTAGATACATATCGTATTCATGTACAAATACTTATCTACTAATGATGAGGCTACATCCTGATATACTCATCATAAATCAAAAATATTGTAAGTTGAAAATGCACATAATGCTTGCAACCAGCAGACAGTCCCCAATTTACAATAGTTTGACTTAGAATTTTTCAATTTTATGATGTTGCAGAAAGTGTTATTCATTCAACAGTAACTGAAACTCTACTGTAATTTTTAAAGAACTCTTCAAATTATAATGGGAACACATCATGATAAACCCACTGCAAAGTGGAAAAATCGTTAAAACCCTTATAACTTGGGGACTTTCTGTGTACACACACACACACACACACACACACACACACACACACACACCCAGATTCCCCAGGTTATATCAAGGTTATTTGATTACATGTAATTATACCTAAATGGTGTGATAATATATAATGATATGTAATGACAAAATAAGAAAGAAATTGATATTTTTTCAATACGATTTGCAGATTCACACTGGCATCCTCATTTGTTCTTTATATCAGATGATTATGAAGTATGTACTGTAGTAACACCAATATTCTGAGGAGAAAGGGAGTTCCAGGAAGACAGAACAATTGACAGTGTCATTTTCAACTCTTTTATCTTGTTTTACTTTCGGCGAACTGAAATGGGTTGCTGTTTGCAGAAAATTGGCTATTATATATATAATTAACTTTAAAAACAGAATGCCCTTAAAGAGAAAAAAATTTTACCTTTGAAAAAGATGAAGATAAATCATACAAATATTTAAGCACGAAAGTTTTGCCATTTAAAAAATTTATACTTACAAATGTCCTTTCAGATTGCTGACTCTCTATGATTAAACAAAAATGCTTGTCAGTTATATGGTTTCAGAGAAATATGATACTAGTGATGAATAAGATAATAAGGACTTTCTAAAATATAAGTCAAAACTGAGCTAAGGAGAGAGAGTTTTAAAAATTTTGGAAATTAATGTTTAAAATGATGTAAATTTATTATTTAAAAGAAAAACAAACTCTAAGATAAAAGCATTTCCAAAAACTGGAAAACATAATTTTTTAACTCATTGAGAAATATTCATGGACCTTCAATGGGTTTTGATCCTACTTATTAAAAACAAACAAAAAATGCAACATGAATGATATGTTACATAAAGATAGAAATGTATTACCATATTTCCATGAAAGCCTTTTCTGAAAAGGTGAAGAAGTTTGAAAACTGAGTACAAGATTTATAGGCATAGGAAAATTTGCAATTCTTTCATTTATACCTATTTTTTAATTTTTATATTCACTGCAAATAAGTGCTGAAATAATTTGAATTTAGAACCATAATTGTAAATCAAGTTGTCAAACCAAGATTTTTTAAAATAATAGAGATATTTTAATAGCATTTGTCTCATTCTAAAGTATAACAATTAAAATATTTTATTTAAAGCAAATGTACTTTTTATAGTTGAGAAAAATATATAGATTATATTTGTATATTCTTTTTATTTCTATTTATGTGCATTCCAAAATATGAATAATACATTCATACAACATTCATATGTGTAATGTCCAAAAAACGAATATGTGTATATTTTTGGAGAGTACTCAAAACTTTTTGTTCCAATGGTGAATATTTCAGAAGACTTGGAGATTGCTAGATTAGAGCATTTGACAGTCTCATAGAAGATTTGAGATCTGTAATTTTCATGTTATTTTCATGATCTGTTATTTTCATGTCAGTTATTTTCAGCTATCTTTGTAAATGAAATCACATCTGATTTAGCTATAAATTAGAATATCTGATTAACTTCCAATGGCAGATATACGAGAACATAAAAGAGGGGGATTAACTACTAAGGGTGTAGGGGAATAAAGGTGAGTAACTGAGACTCTTAACCCATTATGAAGAAAGGCCAGGTACAGGGGCAAAATGACTGTGCCTGTGAATAACCACTGCACTCCAGCCTGGGCAACATAGTGAGACCTTGGCTCATTAAAAAAAAAAAATAATAAAAAAAAATAAAAATATTACTTCTCTCTGCTTTTACTGGATATTTGACGTATATACTTGGGTAATTTTATTACCTTCAGTGTCATTTTACTTTCAGTAAAATTAGGAAAAATTAAAATATTTATCTTAAAGACTTGAATAGATATCAGTTGAACTAAAGCTATGTAAATTGTAAAGCACAGTGTGTAGCACATGTTAAGTACTCAAACATCAGCTATTAGTATTGTGGCTGTTTTATAAGTTCTCATAATTATTTCCAATGTATATATCTTTATTTCATTTTAATATTTTGATAGACTCTCATTTTTTGGTTTTAGATTCACAGAAAAATTGCACAGAAGAGACAAAGTTTCCCCATGTTTGCTTTTTGTCTCTCATCTGAGAAAGATTTTTGCATTCAGGGTTACTGCACAAAAGGTATTTAATACATATTAATCATTTTTATATTATGATAACTAACTGATTTTTCTCTCTGACAGTAGATAACACATTACTATGCAAACAATATTTCATTAAACACATTTTCTGATTACTTTCTGGTATTATATGACATATAAAATATGACAGTAAGACAAAATGAATAATAAACTACCCCAAATTTAATCTATAGTAAACAATTCTAGGGCAATAAATTTCAGTGTATTCCTTGTATAAAGTTGTTGTTGATCTTATATTACACTGGGATTATTCTCAGCATAGAACAAAGAGAAATTAAGCCTTTTCTTTTGTTTTGTCTTGATCTATTAATCTTGAAAACTGGCCTAAATTTTTTTTTTTGTAAGTCTAGCCAATCAAAGTTAGACTTGTAAAATAAAGCAGATAATTTTGAAGATTTTAAACTTCATTTTATGCTTAAATTTGTAAGGCTAGCAAAAACAGTGTGGAAGGAATGAAAATCATAGAGATAGTATTGGGTTTTCCTATACAGACTTTGCAATTTTTTAATTATTCTATTACAACTAATCTGGGTAAAGAAGAAAACACATCACTACTAAATTTTCCTTCACCAAATATGTGAATGAAATTTTTCTTGTAAATTAGGTGCTAACTAAAGGAGATTGAGAAAAAGCAGGTACTTCTTAGATTTCTGATCGAAACTGCAGGGTGCACTCTCATTTTTTTTCATAATCTTCTTCAAATTTCTCATACTGGGCTACAGTGAATTGATTCTTCCAGTCTCCTGAAACACCTAAAAAGAAATATAAAATGACACACTTGAGACTACTGTAAAATGTTTCTTCTGAAACCAGTTTTAATTTTAATTATTACACTCTATTTTTGCCCCTTTAACTTTTGGATATCATATCTGTGCCATACCTCTCATCCTAAACTTCCACTCTCATACTTTTAGACCTTGTTAGTTTTCAAAAACCCATGGATTTTTTCAGTATCTTGTATAAATAAACAATCCCTTAAATATCTTATAGAAATGTCACTGGGAAAAAAACACATCTCAAAATCTTGATTCTTGGACTTCAAGATTTCCTTAACAAAAGATGTAAAGGACTTTTTAGTCCTTTTAAAATTATGTTTTCTGGCTGGGCACAGTGGCTCACACTGTAACCTTAGCACTTTGGGAGCCAAGACGGGCAGATCACATAAGGTCAGGAGTTCAAGACCAGACTGGCCAACATGGTGAAAACCCATCTCTACGAAAAATACTAAAATTAGCCAGGAGTGGTGGCATGCACCTGAGTCCCAATTCCCTTGTGAGGCTGAGGAAGAAGAATTGCTTGAACCTGAGAGTTGGAGGCCGCAGTGAGTCAAGATCACGCCACTGCACTCCAGCCTGAGTAACAGTGGGATACTCTGTATCTATACATATATCCCTCTGTTATACATATATACACACATAGTATATACACACACATACAGAGTGTATATATATATATATTTCACACATTACCATTTCCCCTTGTCAAATGGCAATTTATGAAAAAAAGTCTTATGGTCAAGTAAGATTGGAAATGACTGGGTTAAATGTAATTAACACATTGCTTTTTTTTAACCACAGAATTTCCCAGTCTTCAAAATGTTAACCTTATCAAAAACCTCGAAGGAAGGATATAGGACATAGCATTTACAATAAATATCTGGTAAGAAAAAGTAATGCCATTTTCATAGAATGTCTCACAAGGTAACACAGAGATATAGTTGGAAGCCCAGTGTAGAAAAAAGAGAGAGAGGAAAAAAAATGCCTAAATATCTATGTCAATCTGACTCAGAGTTTCTCAACTTCGGCATTTTATTTAATTGATTTATATATTCACTATTGAAAGTTGGAGCCATACAATTCTTTGCTGGAGGAAGGGAGAACTGTCTTGGGAATTGTAGGATGTTTAGAAGCTTTCTTAGCTTCTGTGCAGTGCCAGCAGTTTCTTCCCAGTTAGGGCAATCAAAAATGTCTACAGAAGTAGCCAAACATCTCCTGAAGGGCAAAATTGTACCTGGTTGAGATCCAGATATTCCCAGCCATACTTACCCATGGCATACTTCCTAATTAAAATTAAAAAAAAAAAGCTGGGACCTGTGAAAACACATTATACTTATCATTACCCTTTATAGCCTATCACCAAAACATCTATCTTTCAAAAACTGTCTCAAATTTTTTTTTTGCTAACAATTATTTACTTTCTTCTTTACTATAAGAAGATTTTGCATCTCTATTCACCATCATGTGTTGTGCAATTTCTCCTTGCCTCTATAACTTTGAGCTAGGATTTTTAATATGCTTTGGCCAATGAACGTTGAATAATGTGTGACATATACCACATCTAAAGAGAAGCTTCAAAAGATATTTTAAGTTTTCACTGGCTCTCTTGCTCTTTCTCTCTATCATGATATTGGGCATATTCCACACATGGGCAGCAATTTCAGCCTGGGTTTTAGAAAGAGAAAATGCAGGAAGCTGAGCCCAGGAGAGCTCAGTGCAGTGGCCATAGGTGACCAGTATCCACCAACATGTTACTTAAATGAAAAATGAAACTTGTTGTTTTATGCCACTGAGATTCTTTAATGAGAAAGTAGTAATTTACCATAGTCATAGCAACAACTTCAAGGAGTGAACACTTCTTTTATTAATTTAGTATACCTAACATTATTTAAGCTAGCTACCTAACACAGTAAAATTTTTAAGAAAGACAGAGAGTATCTAGATGATTCAGACAAATAAAGGGCATTCTTCTGACACAGCAATGGGTGCCAGTACTCATGCTTATTGATATCCATGCTATTTAGTAAACGATTCTTTTTTAAAGGCTTCTCTTACATGTTAGATTTCTTGAAAAAAAATTTATTTGCCACTGATTATTTCCTCTAAGATTTTTTTGTTTTGTTTAGTTTTCCATTTTTCTCTCCCTGGAATGACAAATTTCTTTCCATTTCCTACAATATTGTTCTTATCTAGTCTCTTCATCATCAGAGTAGCAAGCTGTACACAAACCAGTATATGATGGACTCACCCTTTCTCGTGGAGGGAGATACAGAATGGTCCATCTCATCCTTTCCCATGGTGGTATAATTTGCACAAGAGTTCTGCTTCATCAATTCAAAAGAACTGTGATGAAGGATTTTATCCACAATCTCTTCTGGACTTTCTCTAGAAACTTTAACACCTTCTGAATTTCAAACTTAGGATTCTAAAGAAATTATAGAGAAAAATAATCATTGCAGGCAGATTTGGTCATGAAGCAGAGAATGCATTTACCAAGATTCTACATATGACAATGCAATAGATAAAATAATTTTAGATATTTATGTGCATTTAAAATTTTGCCTTTCTAAGTACATATTCTATTCTTAATTACACCAAGCAAACCATCTACTAGAAGATTTAAACTGCAAAGAAAAAGATTGGGTTAATATTCAAACTTCCACATTCAAAAATGGGATTCACCTTTAGAATAACCAATGGTAACAGAGCAACCTGTTATCATCATTAGGCATGATTTTCAAGAGCCCTTAATCTATTTTATTTAGCATGTTTAACATCAAGAATTGATACTTTTCTCAATAGTTATAGTGGAAAGAAGATTATCTTTCTACCTCTCATATCTACATAGATTATTTGATAGTATGGGAACATAAGATGGAATGTAAAGTAGTGCCCATTTTCTAGCCTAAAAAATGGTAGGAAGATAAAGACAGCAATGAATAAGAGAGATTTATTTAATGTATTTCTTAAGATTTGCCTTCTCTGTGCTTCAGACTGGACATAGAAAGGCATATTACATACAATGAATAGTGGCATTCTCACTAAAGTTTGTGCCTTGCTACCTATCAGGTAGTTATTCTTCTCAGTGTTTCAAATCAAACTGAGGCATCAAGCCATAACCTTAATTATCTAGCAAGATCCATCAGAAAGACAACCTGAGATTTAACTTTCCTGAGTGATCCATCTCAATTTCAATGAAACAGAGCATGAGAGTTTCTGTGAAAGACCCTAAACAAAATTTATTTCTTGTAGTCACAGAGCTGAAATTGCTGGAAATCAGATACAAACTTTAATTTGTAGAAGTTGAATTCACAGTTGTTCCAAGTCTAATATGTGAAAGTTAAATGTGAGAATGATGAAGAAAGGGTGAAGTGCTCAAGCTCAGAATCTAAATATTTGTTATAGATTTGATGACACAGAGAATCATAAACCCTTGAGTAATTATGAAGTTCCCTTCCAGCACATGTGGATTCCCCCCTAATATTTGAGGAGACTAAACTTCCTTTGTCTGAAGACCTTATAATGACCCAATGTGGAAAAGTTTTCTTTCAATATAATTCTTACCCTCTTAAAGACCCATACACAAACACCCCTTGTTTCTCCTGGACCCATAACTAGAACAATATCTGATATATTATAGTTTGGATATTTGTCCCTTCTAAATCTCATGTTGAAATTTAATCCCCAATATTGAAGGTGGGGCATGGTGAAAGGTGTTTAGCAGCATGGGGCAGATCCCTCACAAATGGCTTGGTTCTGTCCTCACAATATTGAGTGAGTTTTCCCACGATCTGGTTGTTTAAAAGTGTGTAGCATCTCCCTACTCTCTCTCTTGCTCCCACTCACATCATGTGAAATGCTGGGTCCTCATCATCTTCAGCCATAATTGTTAGCTTCCTAAAGCCCTCACTAAAGGCAGCTTTCCAGAACCATGCTTCCTGTGTAGCCTGCAAAACCATGAGCTAATCAAACCCATTTTCTTTGTAAATTACCCAGCCAAGGGCATTTATCATGATGCAAAAACTGACTAATACAATATATCACTGTAATTCAGAATGACAGGTACAAAGTAGTTTAAGCAGGATGCAGAAGACGCCAAAATTTTACCTAGGGAACCTGCCAGAGGCGGTTATCTTAGCTGAATCAGGTGGTTTCTATTGACATGTACAATAGATTTATCAAATTAGAGGTAAATGGGAGTAACAGCTATCTTAAGGGAATTTAGAGAAATCTAAGGGACCAAGATGAGAGTGAGTGACAACTGCTGGACCTTAAGCAAATTAAGGAAGATAGACCACAATGACAGTTTTACCTGTCACAGACTTCAATTTTGAATGCAAATATGACTCACAAAGTTCACATGACAAAGGCCTTAAGGATAAAAAAGGTTGAATAAAAATTAGTAAATAAATTTTTTCAGGTACACTCAGTGAGAAAAGGAAAGGTGGCATAAGAAGAGGTTGAAGAAATAGCTGGGGACTAAATAATGTCACTCTGTGTATAATCTTAATTATTTTATATTTTATTTAGGGACCAAAGCCATTAAGAGAGTTGAAGCACGGAGGTGCATATTAGGATTTAGAATTTTATAATATTATTCTTTATGGATCAACGGTGCAAGATGAGGTTGTCTAAATAAGTTTAGATGTCTAAACTAGGGTGGGAGGCAGTAGTGTTAGAAAGATGTGGATGCCTAAAACATCCATTTTCAAGCTACAATTGAAATAACAGCAAGTTAGTCATACCGTATTTATAGACAGAGAGGAAAGAAATGTATTATGCAAAGAAGAAAAATCTCTGGTTTCTTTCAAAAATAAATAAGAAATTGGAGTTACTTCTTACCTCTTTCACGTCTTCATAAAATAGGTAAAGGATATGATAATCTTTCTTCTTTTCCCACCAGCCCTTCACGTGGTCATACCAGGAGCCAAAACACACTAAATTGAAAGATTCTTTTTTTGCAAAATTACACTATACATGAAATAAACAATGGTTATATGTTATTCCAAATCATAATTATCAATGCACGCTCATTGATTAGCTATTAGTTCAAGAAAGAGGGATAAGCATAAAAGAAGTACATGAGATAACTCCTGTTCTCAATGAATTTAAAATCTCCTTGGAAGGAAAAAATGCCTATGTAATGAGATGAATTCTGTTCTGTCAAAATTCATATGTTGAAGTTCTAAATCCCAGTACCTCAGAATGTGACTGTAGTTGGAGATGGGTCTTTAAATAGGTAATTAAGTTAAAAATTAAGGCATTAGGTGGACACTAATTGTTTCTATAGGATGATAAAATTAGGACACAGACACTCACGAACCATGTAAAAGTATAGGGAAAAAATAATTATCTATAAGTCAAAAAGAAAAGCCTCAGGAGAAACAAATCCTAATGACATACCGATCTTGGACTACTAGCCTTCAGAGCTGTGAGAAAATACATTACTGTTGTTTAAAGTACCAGATCCAATCCAGTCTGTGGAAATTTGTTATGACAGCCTTAGCAAAATAATATAGATTTTGATCCTGGAAAGTTGGGTACTTTTTTGTCATGAATACCTAAGTATGTAGAATGGGCTTTGGAATTCAATGATGAATAAAAGTTGAAGAGCTTTGAGTTACATATCAGAAAAAAAATTCTAAATTTCCTTGAAGAATGGTTGCTAGAAATATAGATGCTATGAATGATTCTGATAAGGCCTCAAAAAGTAAAAGAGGAATGTTATAAAGAAAACATCTATCATCTTGTGATACAATTGTCATCATGAGCAGAATATTAGTAGAAATATGTTAAACAAAATACTTTAAAGTTAAATTTACTCTAGTGAGGTTTCAGATAAATGAGGAACATATTACTGGAAACTGGAGGAAAGTCATTAATGGTTATAAAGTAGAAAATAAGTTGGCCAAATTGTATTCTAGTGTTTTGTGGGAAGTGGAACTTGTAAGCAATAAACTAGGATAGCTAGCTGAGATTTCCAAATGAAATATTGGATGATCAGCCTGGTTTCTCCTAACTGCAAGTCAAGACAGACCAATTAAAGAAGAAAGTATTGGCTTCAGAGGAGGATGGAGCAAGATGGCAGCATAGGAGTCTTTGGTGATCATGCCCCTGCGGAAGCATCAATTTGAACAGCTCTTCACACACAAAAGTCCTTCCACAAGAGCTAACAAAGCATGTGACTCGTGGATCCAGTCAATCATCTCAACTATCTCAGTAGTAGCAGTGTTAGTTTGGACTGAAGGGAACAGAAACAGGATTAAATGAAGGAAGACTGTCATTGTTCTAAGATTCTATAGTCAGGAAACAAGCCAATTAGAGCTATCTGTAAACTTACTTTATCCTGTAGATAAAGGGACAAACAACACTGAAGCAGGTTCATAAATCAGCAAGGCTACCTTCTACTGCCATCATGGGCTGAGAAGGCACAGCCCAGGAGGTGGAACGGCTTTTCAGGGTGCAAGAGGTGAGACCAGCTCCCAAAGCTGAGATTACCATCCCAATGGACCCAGAAGGCAGGGTCCCAGGGGATCCAGAAGACAGACCATCAAGTCAAATGAACTATTCTTGATTCTAAAATCTAATGGAATTTTCCCAGCTAGATTTTGGGCTTTCTGCATTCTGAAATCTCTCTTTTGGAATGGGAATGTCTACCCTATGCCTGTCCAACCATTGGAAGTTTCCAAACACTTTCCATTGTTCTGAAGCAGATAACTTGTTATCTGATTTTAGTTTTATAGCTGGAGAGAAATTTTGCCCCTTAAGTCTCACTCATATGTAATTTAAGTGATAGTTAGATGATATTTTGAACTTAGAATTGATGGTGGAATAGGCTAAAACTGTGAAGGGGCTGGGCATCGTGGTTCACACCTGTAGTTCCAGCACTTTGAGTCTGAGGTGGGAGGATCACTTGAGGACAGGAGTTTGAGACCAGTCTGAATAGCATAGCAAGATCCCACCTTTACAAAAGTTAAATAAAGAAATTGCTGAGCATGGTGGTGTGTGCTTGTACTCTCAGCTACTCTGGAGGTTGAGGCAGAAGAAGGATCACTTAAGCCCAGGAGTTTGGGGCTGCAGTGAGTTGATTGCATCACTGTGAGAGAGTGAGACCTCGTCTCTAAAAAAAAAAAAGAACAAAAACAAAAATTCTGAAGAATGTTAGGATAGAGTTAATACATTTTGCATGTGAGAAGGATTTGGGGGGGCTTGAAGACTGAATTGTGTCCCCCAAATTTGTATGTTGACGTTTTAACCCTCAAGAAATAAGACCTTCAGAAAGGTAATTAAGTTAAAATTAGGTCATTTGTGTCTTTAATCCAATATAAATGTTGTCCCTAAAAGAAGGGGGAATTAGAACACAAACACACACACACAGCAAAGACAAGAAGACTGCCATCTATAAACAAATGAGATGGTCTAAGAAGAAATCAATCATGACAACACCTTGATTTTGTACTTCCAGTCTCCAGAGCTATGAGAAAATAAATTTATTTTGCTTAAGCTACCTTTTCTATCACATTTTGTTTTGACAACCTCAGCAAACTAATACAAATTCTAATAAGTAAAACTAAAATTACAAGAACAAGGTGACAGACACTGAGTAATGCAGTCAGTGAATAATATGAATGATCATAGGCTAGGGAGAGGAAGAGAAAATCATAGAAATGGAAATTAAGAACAGGATGTGGAGTAAAATGAAATGTTTGAATCTAAAATAAAGAGTTGAACTTTGAGAATAAAAATAAAGATGACATTCTGTGGATTAAAAAAATAGCATAAGCAATGGCATGAGTAAATCTATGCAAGATATTATTAATATGTATCTGCCTGAAAGATACATTTATGTAGAATATTAAATGAGAATTAAAGGTAGAGTTATTACTATAGGCATGAATATGTTTCTCTGAAGAAGAGAATACACAGATAGAAGAACAAAGTCTTAAGAAAGAAATCTTTCACTCATTTTATATAATAAAAATAAAGAAATGGTAGATAAGAAAGAATTTAAAAGTATGTATAAAATTCACTTAGGCAATGCCATGGATAGTAAGAGGAAAGCACTTAAATAAATTGGCAATAGTCACTAATCATGAATAAAATAATGAGATCAGGAACTGAGGTATCTGTCTGTCACTTACAACCCAAAGGTCCTTTAAGGAGGTAGACAATAATATATTCTGTTTCCTCTGTAGTCTCCTAATGCATTAGTAGAGTGCTAGGTACATAACTGGTTTATAATAAATACAAAACTTATATTTAAACTTTATATCACTTTGCAAAAAAATGACATTTCTTTATAGAGCCCCAAGATTAAATGAAGAACAGGACTCACACTTTCCAGTAATGAATTTATCCAGGAACTCTTCCCAAGTTACAGGCTCTGGGTATATTTTTGCCATCTGGTAGAAATAATAGTAAGACATAGCTACATCTTTGGCATTCTGTGCCACATAGATCATCTGTGGAGAGATTTGAAAAAGCAGGATTTTTTTCCTATTGTTTAATAGTTTATAAGCTTTTGCTTACTTTGACAGAATGCTTGTTTTCTTTTTTCTCTTTTCCCATTTTGGCATTTATATCTACATCCTGATATTGTTTTAAATGAAGAGTTCTCATCTCTCACATGCCCAACCCAAATGCCCATCAATGATAGACTGGATAAAGAAAATGTGGCATATATACATCATGGAATATTATGCAGCCATGAAAAAGGATGAATTCATGTCCTTTGCAGAATATGAATGAAGCTGGAAACCATCATTCTCAGCAAACTAACACAAGCACAGAAAACCAAACACCACATGTTCTCATTCATAAGTGGGTGTTGAAAAATGAGAACACATGAACACAAGGAGGGGAGCATCACACACCAGGGACTGTCTGGGGTTGGGGGTGTTAGGTGAGGGATAGCAGAGGGTGGAGGAATTGGTGAGAGATAACATTAGGAGAAATACCTAGTGTAGATGATAGGGAAATGGATACGGCAAACCACCATGGCATGTGTGTATCTATGTAACAAACCTGCATGATCTGCACATGTACCCCAGAACTTAAAGTATAATTTAAAAAAAGAAAAGAACATCTCTCTCTCTCTTTTGTTTTTGTTTTTGTTTAAATTAGGTGGGAGACCTCTCTATATTGTCCAGGCTGGTCTCAAACTCCTGGGCTTAAGCCATTCTCCTACCTAGGCCTATGCCTCGCCATAGCTGGGATTACACGCATGTGTCACCACCTCAGCAAGAGCATTTCTCAAAACATGGAAAATCAAATATAAGAATTCTAATAAGTATTAAATTAATATAAAAGTAGTTAATATTATGCTTAAATTTAGAGTATTTTTCTGCATCGCTTATTAAAACTAATAAAAATGATAAGCAATTTTTAAAGATAGAAAATTCCTAATATTTTATTGAAAAATTATTACTTGGACAAACTTAGAGTCACAAAATATTAAACCTTCTTTATTCTACCCATTATCATGGTTACATAACAATCATTGGTACTTGTAATGACTGGTATGAGATCAGAATTTATTTTACATATGTAGTCCAAAGTCTTGTTGAAGGCATAAATGATATTGTTATGTCTCATTGGCTATTAATTTCTCAGACAAAAATCTATTAAGCCTACTTCTCACCTGAAGCACACCTAATAATACTGAGGACTCAGCCACCCATGCAATATATATATTCATAAGGGAGAGTGAATTCAGGAAGAAGCCATCTTTCATCTAAATAGGATCACAGCTTCCTTTGTCCCCAAGTGATGGGCTAATACAATAGAAACACTTATATTCCCAAGATACTGTTAATAATTCCCATAGTCTGAGACAAGAATTTAAATTAAAAGGTAGTGGCTGAAAAAGGGTTTTTCAACAGCTTGAATATATAGCTCTAAGAGTTGAGACTTGCTGATAAAACTTCTTGAGAAAATAGTAAACCTACAAACATTTCCAGTTGCTTTTTATTCCAATTCCAAGAGACTATGATAATAATTCAACTGTTTATCTATCATCCTCACCTGTAACTTTCTTAGTGAGAACTGTTTCTGCTTGCCTCAGTGCAAAAAGACTATTCAAAGGGATCCTCCAGCATTTGCTCAGGCACTGTGGCTCACAACTGTAATCCTAGCTCTTTGGAAGTCCAAGGCAGGAGATAGCTTGACACCAGGAGTGGCAGACCAGTTTGGGCAATGTAGCATGACTTGTCTCTTCAAATAAAATATATTAGCCAGGTGTGGGGTGGCACCTGTAGTCCCAGCTACTCAGGTGGATGAGGCTGGATGATCACTTGAACCCAGGAGGTTGAGGCTGCAGTGAACTCTGATTATGCCACTGCATTCCAGCCTGAGTAATAAACATAGCAAGACCCATTAAAAAAAAAAAAAAAGGTTAAGGTATCTTTCTGTTTACCTAATAGCAAGCCATAGGTTTCTGGGGCTTCTATAGATTTTAATACGGGAATTAAGATAATAAATTACATGTCTACTCTCTTATCACTCTTGTTTTAAACTGAACTTTGAAAGAAAAAAAAGTCACACATAATCACAAGTATAAAAACTTTCTGTGTAATAATGATGAAAATATAACCAAGTTTTCAAATGAAAAAGAACAGCTATTTTCTTCTTTCTATTAAAGGTACTTGAGTAAAGATGTACTCTAAACATCTCTCTCAAATTTAAGAACTTAATGATTGTCTACTTCCCATATTCATTTTCACCACTTTACATTTTACACACTGTACTTAGCCATTTGTAGATTTCTAACACATCTCTTGCTGTTTACATCTCTTAATCTATGGATACACAGTTTCCTCTCTGTGAAATATCCTGTATATTTGAAAGTGCCTGTACTCTTTTTTCAGGATGCTGACCAGTGCTTTTTCTCTATGAGACTTCTTTGCCAAATAGAATATTTTCTTAATGTATTAGAACTTTTTCTAATACATTAAGAAATAGTTTTTCTAATACATTAGAAAAAGTTCTAATACATTAAGAAATAGTAGAAAAGAAAGAATTTATCTTACTGACAGGTAACCAATTTTCAAATATATCTTACTGATAGGTAATTATTTTTCTTGCTGATAGGTAATTATTTTATCTTACTGATAGGTAATTTTTCTTCAAATATATCTGTCTTTTTCACGCAACTTGAGGTAGTCCGCAGGACTATATGCTACATAGGCCAAAGGTCACAGACTTTTTAATCTATTGCCCAGTAGGGTATAGGGAAGTGACTGGCACGCAAAAGAAGCTTGATGGTATTTGTAGAAACTAAATAAAATTAAATAATATGGCAGATAATGTATTATTTATGTCTGTATTTATAATGCCAGTCACAGTATTTTGTACATACATAGTAACATTTCCATAGATAATTACTGATTACATGCCTATTGACTGATTTTGCTTATAAGAAGCTGAAACAGAGTTGCAATGAGAAATAAAGAATTTAAAGTCAGATTTCAATACCCTTCTCCAAGCAACTGATACAATACTATGGAGAAAGTTGGCTGGCCATGGGGTGGCTCACTCTCATAATCCCAGCATTTTGTGAGATGGAGTCAGAAGGATTGCTTGAGGCCAAGGGTTCAAGACCAGCCTGGACAACATAGCAAAACCCCATCTCTACAAAATTTTTTTAAAAAATTAGCCATATGTAGTGGCACATGCCTGTGGTTCTGGCACTTGGGAGGCTGAGGCCAAAGGATCACTTGAGCTGAGTAGTTTGAGGCTGCAGTGAGCTATGTTTGTGCCACAGTACTCTGGTCTGGGTGACAGAGTGATATTTTATCTTTAAAAAAAATTTTTTTTAAATACATGAAGAGTGAGGAAGGTGATATCTACACAGGTTTTGTAAATATTAAAGGAATATCACAAACAATTTTATTACAAAAATTTGACAATTTAAACAAAATAGATCAGGTTTTTTGAAACATACAAAAAATCAGAGATTAAGTCAGGAAAATAACATAACCAGAATGCTTCTATTTCTGTTGACTACAGTGATTTTGTAGCAAAAAAGAAAAAAGAAGACTTTCACGCAAAGAAAATTTCAAGTTCAACTGGTTTCACTGGTGAATTGTACAAATTATCCAAGAATTAAATGAAAATGATTCTACCCAAGCACTTCCGGAAACTTGAAGAAGAGCAAACACTTAAATATTTTCCATATCGTGAGACCAGAACTACCCTAATTTCAAAGCCATTGCAGCCAATGATTAAAGATATCACAATAAAATAAAACTATGGATCAATATCATAAATCATCAAAGGTGCAATTTTAAACTAGATAACCAACTTAAAGAATATATAAAAAGATAATAATACACATAACTAAAAACAAGGTATGCAAAGTCATTTTAACATTTGGAAATCAACTGATAAAATTTATCATATTAATTGACTAAAATAATAGAAAATCATATGATAGATCTTAAGGGAGAAAAATCATTAGACAAAATTCAAGGTATACAAGGCTGTTTTAACATTAAAAAATCAGGCTGGGTGCGGTGGCTCACGGCTGTAATCCCAGCACTTTGGGAGACAGAGATGGATGGATCACCTGAGGTCAGAAATTTGAAACCAGCCTGACCAATATGGTGAAATCCTGTCTCTACTAAAAGGAATACAAAACTTGGCCAGAGATGGTGGTGTGCATTACTTGGGAAGCTGAGACAGGAGTATTGCTTGAACCTGGGAGGCAGAAGTTGCAGTGAGCCAAGATCACATCACTGCACTCCAGCCTGGGCAACAGAGCGAGGCTCCAACTCAAAAAAATAAAAATCAGTTAATGTAATTTATCATATTAAAAGACAAAAATGATGGTAAATCATATAATTGATCTTAATAGACACAAAAACTAAATCCAAGATGCATACCTAATAAAAACTTAGGAAAGGAATTTCCTCAGTGAAATGAAAACATCTACAAAAATAAAATGGGCATGGTGGTTCACGCCTTTAATCCCAGTACTTTGGGAGGCCCAGGCAGTCAGATCACGATGTCAAGAGATCAAGACCATCCTGGCCAACAGGGTGAAACCCTGTCTCTACTAAAAATACGAAAATTAACTGGGCATGGTGCCAAGAGCCTGTAGTCCTAGCTACTTGGGAGGCTGAGGCAGGAGAATTGCTTGAACCCGGGAGGGGGAGGTTGGAGTGAGCTGGGATTGCACCACGACACTCCAGCCTGGCAACAGAATGAGACTCCATCTCAAAAATTAAATAAATTAATTAATTAAATAACAGGTAATACCATCATATTTAACAGTAAAGTACTGTATGCACTTTTCCTAAAATCAAGAGCAAGACAAGATGTCTGCCCTCACTGCTACTATTTGACGTTACAGTAGAGGTTCTATCCAGTTTATTAAGGCAAGAAAAAGAAGGGAAATGTACCCAGATTAGGCAAAAGAAAGTGAGAATATCTTTATTTGCTGTCAGCAGGAGCATATATATAAAAAATTAAATGGAATTTATAAATAAGCTACTAGATCTATTAAATAAGTTTAGCAAGCTTTTAGAAGAAAGTATCATGTATAAATATTACTTTTTTGTCTATATGTCACTGTGAAATTGAACTAAGCTTGAACTAAAGCTGCTTCCATACATAGCAAACTGTAACCTCACTTAATGCATAAACACACTGCAACCTAACCTGAGTGTATACTCTCCTAACAAGTTGCTGAGTTTCAATCAAACATAGCAGCTAAATGTTAGCCAATCATAGGCTGAAAGCTAAAAACTATCACCAAATAAGACAAGTGCCAAACTGCAGGCTATTAAGCTGCTTCTGTAACCCATTTCCATTGTTTTGGCTATAAATGTTGTCTGCTTACTTTGTGGGATGGAGCCTTCGAAAAACTTTTGATCCCAAATTCTATCTGGTTCATACATTTTTTTCTGCTCAATTAAAATCTGTTAGATTTAACGTGTCTCAGATTTTTTTCTTTTACACTAGCAGAAAACATTTGGAAAATAACACATGGGTTTGTGTGTGTGTGTGAGGGAGAAAGCGAGAGACAGAGAATTACTATTTTGTTAGAAATTTTTAAAAAGACTATCACTACTTATAAATATTAAACAGATATTTGGCTCTAAATATAATAACTAAAACAATAATGGCCCTAGAAATAAACAGAATGGAGAATATCTTTGTGATTTTGTGTAGGCATTTTTCAAAACTAATAAGCCCTAACCGTAAAGAAAAAAACTTATATATTGGTCACAAAAAGAAAAGTGAAAATAAAAAATAAAACAGTAAGTTAAAATATGAAGAAATACAGTCATCTCATCAAAGAATTTGCATTCAGAATATATAGAGAATTTCTTCCTTAAAAATAAAACGAATGGAGCCCCTACAGGAAAAAAGGCAAAAGACTTAAATTGGTATCTCAAGAAAACCATCTGAATGGTCAATAAGCCATGTAAAGGGGCTTCATCTAATAATTCGTTAGGGAAATGCAAAGTGAAGCAACAGTATGGTGCCACCAGATATTTACTAGTATGACTAAAATTAAATATAGCTATATTCTATGTTGGTCAGGATGTGGTATAACTTCAAATGTTATACAATGCTGATCAAAGTATAAACTAGTGCATATGCTTTGAAAAGCGTTTGAAAATATCTCCTAAGTTTGATAAATGCATAACCTAAGATCCAGCAGTTTTATCTTAAAATAGATAACCAACAGAAATCTTTAAGTATGTATGAAATAAAATACTTGTATAAAAATGAGAATAGCAACATTGTTTTAATTACTGAAAACTGGGAACAATCCAACTTCACATCAATAGTACCATGATGATATGGTTTGGGCTGTGTTCTCACCCAAATCTCATCTTAAATTGTAGCTCCCATAATTCCCACATGTTGTGGGAGGGACCCGATTGGAGGTAACTGAATTATGAGAATGGGTCTTTCTTGTGCTGTTCCCATGATATTGAATACATCTCACAAGATCTGGTGGTTTTATAAATGGGAGTTTTCCTACACAAGCTTTCTCATTGTCTCTTGTCTGGCACCATGTAAGATGTGTCTTTCACCTTCTGACATGATTGTGAGGTCTCTCCAATCACATGGAACTGTGAGTCCATTAAACCTCTTTTTCCTTATAAATTACCCAGTCCTGCATATGTCTTTATGAGCAGTGAGAAAGCAAATTAATACAGTAAACTGGTACCACTAGAGTGGGGTATCACTGTGAAGATACCCAAAAATGTGGAGGCAACTTTGGAACCGGGTAAGAGGCAGAGCTTAGAAAAGTTTGGAGGGCTCAGAGGAAGACAGGAAAATGGAAAAGTTTGGAACCTCCTAGAGAGTGGTTGAATGGCATTGACAAAAATGCTGATAATGATATAGACTATGAAATTCGGGCTGAGGTGGTCTTAGATGAAGATGAGGAACTTACTGGGAACCGGAGTAAAGGGACATTTTAGCAAAGAGACTGGTGGCATTTTGCCCATGCCCTAGAGATTTGTAACTTTGAACTTGGGAAAGATGATTTAGGGTATCTGGGGGAAGAAATATTTAAGGAGCAAAGCATTCAAGAGGTGACTAGGGTGCATTACGTTTTAAAAGCAAAATAGAGAATAAAAGAAAAATTTGCAGCCTGATGATGCAATAGAAAAAAGAAAAACATATTTTCTAAAGAGAAATTCAAGCCAGTGGCAGAAATTTGCATACATAATAAGGAGCCAAATGTTAATCCTCAAGACAATGGGAAAACTGTCTCCAGGACATGTCATAGAGACCTTTGTGGCAGCCACAGGGTCCAGAGGCCTAGGAAGAAAAAATGGTTTCATGGGCCAGGCTCAGCACCCCCTACTGTGTGCAGCCTTGGGACTTGATGTCCTGCATCCCAGCTGCTCTAGCCATGGCTAAAGGGATCAAGGTACAGCTTGGGCTCTAGCTTCAGTGGGTGCAAGCCCGAAGCTCTAGCAGCTTCCACGTGGTATTGAGCCTGTAGAAGCACGGAAGTCAAGAATTGAGGTTTGGGAACCTTTGCTTTGATTTCAGAGGATGTAGGGAATGCCTGGATGTCCAGGAATAAGTTTGCTGCAGGAGCAGGGCCGTCATGAAGAACCTCTGCTAGGGCAGTGTGAAAGAGAAATGTGGCACGTAAGTACCCACACTGAGTCCCCACTAGAGCACTGCCTAGTGGAACTATGAGGAGAAGGCCACCATCCTCCAGACCCCAGAATGATAGATCCACTGACAGCTTGCATTGTGTACCTGGAAGAGCCACAGACACTCAAAACCAGACTACGAAAGCAGCTGAGAGGGAGGCTCCACCCTTCCAACCCACAGAAATAGAGCTGCCCAAGACCATGGGATCCCACTTCTTTCGTCACCGTGACCTGGATATGTGACATGCAAGCCAAGGAGATCATTTTGGAGCTGTAATATTTGACTGTCCCACTAAATTTTGAACTTGAATGGGGCCTGTGGCCCCTTCGTTTGGTCAATTTCTCCGATTTGGGATGGCTATGTTTACCCAATGCCTGTTACTCCCATTGTATCTAAGTAACTAACTTAGTTTTGATTTTACAGGTTCATAGGTTAAAGGAACTTGCCTTATTTCAGATCAGACTTTGGAGTGCGTATTTTAAGTTAATGCTGAAATGAGTTAAGACTTTGGGGGACTGTTAGGAAGGCATGATTGATTTTGAAATGTGAGTACATGAGATTTGGGAGGGGTAGACTCAGAATGACATGATTGGCTTTGGGGAGGGTGTCCTCAGCCAAAGCTTATCTTGAATTGTAGCTCCTAAATTCTCACATGCTATGGGAGAGATCCAGTGAGAGGTAATTGAATCATGGGGATATGTGTTTTCCATGCTATTTGCATGACAGTGACTAAGTCTCATAAGATTTGACGGTTTTATAAAGGGGAGATTCCCTACACAAGCTCTCATTCTCTCTTGTCTACCACCATGTAAGATGCATCTTTTACCTTCTGCCATAACTGTGAGGCATCCTTAGTCATGTGGAACTGTGAGTCCATTAAACCACTTTTTCTTTGTAAATTACCCTGTCTCTGGTATGTCTTTATCAGCAGCATGAAAACAGACTAATACACATGGATAAGTAAGTTGTGAAATATTCACATACACATAATGGAATGCTTTCAGTCAATCATAGATTTTCAAACGTTATAATGAATCAAATTCACATGGTAGTCTTGTTAAAACTCAGATTTCTGAGTCCCATCTCCATAATATTTGACTCAGTAGGTCTGGAACAGGGCCTAGGATTTTGCATATCTAACTAGCAGCTGTTGCTCTGATCTTGGGATCCGATAGGCTTCATCGAAGAAAACAAAACGAAAATAAAATAGCAAGCATGACAGTGATAGATCTCACAAATATTATGTTGAATGGAAGACGCCAAATATTCAAGAGTGTATACTTTATAATTACAGACAAAAAAGGCAAAGTAATTTATGAAAACATTCAGGATAGTGATGATCTTTGAATATAAGGGACACTGACTATAAGTATGTGGAAACAGAGCTTTTGGGGTGCTGATAATATTCTATTTTTTATCTGTGTGCTGATTTCATGGGTACACTCACAGTGTTAAAATTCATCAAGCTGCATGCATAGGATTTATGAATATTTCCATCTAAATATTACACTTGAATTAAAATGTTTACTTTAAGAAGTTTAAAATAAATTTTTAATATATAATCATATATAATTTATAACCTGTACTCATTATAAATTTATATTTGTAAACTACAATTAGGCTAAATGATGAAGAAGCAGTTCAGGAGTTATTTGAATATCTGTTGTCTAAAAGCAGCTAACAAGAGTCAAAGGATTTAGAGGATGACAGGCATATCTGAGAAAAGTTGACAGGTTCTCAGTGCTTGGACACTGAGTGTAACCCCTAGCTATAACATAGGTGTCCACTGGTGTTACTTTGATCTGTGGGATATAGAAGCCACATTATTACTTTGCAATAACTTGTCTAAAGATTGTAAGCCCTCACCTTGTGTTTCTGTATAATTGTTAAAAAAAAATTACAACACAAATAAGAATTCTCTTTAAAATTTTCTACCTTACAGTCATTCTTCCAAAATAAAGAAGGGAGAAGTTGAACAGGCAGGTGTGTTTTCACTAATTGAGGAGACTGTTTGTTTTTCAACTGCTCAATACCTACAATCACAAAAAAATTAACAAACTACCATATAAATGTGGAATTATAAATGTGATTTACAATATACTCTAAGACTTTCTAAACCCTACTATATGGGTTAAATGGTTATATGGCTTTATATATTCTTCAAATCTACACTGAGATAAAAAGTAATAAACTCTGGTAAGATTTTTTTTTATTTTTGCCTATGAGTAACACAAGACTATTATCTTCATAAGTGCCTATAAAATCCTCAGATATAACACCTTCATGAGGCAGAGAAATCTACAGATCAGGAGTCATAATGCCTAGAATTTTTTTTCATTTATATTCTTCTGTTTCTAATTTACAATATGATAAAATTGCACTAGAGGATTTCAAAATCCCTTTCCATTTCTCCTATATTTGAATTCTAAGATTGAACTAGGCCATAAATCTCATGGCAAATGTTTTCAATTTAATAATGCAAGACCATATATCCATAACTCATTTCCTTGAATTTCTAAATATAAAATAACTTACAGTATATATGATTTGATATTGAATCAAACATTGACATTTGTCTATATAATAACCACTTAACTTTTAAACATTGAAAACTTCCACCTGTCTTTTAAAGAAAACATGCTACATACATTAAAATCTTCTCTTATGCAGATATACCCTTGGATGGAGAAAGAGTATAACATGGTTATTGGCATAGTCAGATTCTGACTTGTCTATTATAGATGCTTATGATTCAATTGTTCAAGCTGGTTCTATATCATTTTCTATCATGACTCTCCAGACATCACAAAAAGATAGGAGAATTTACTCCTATAGTGAAAAGAAACGTTAAAAATACCATTCGTGAGTCCAGGAAT
This sequence comes from Plecturocebus donacophilus, assembly GCA_004027715.1. Classification (NCBI taxonomy): domain Eukaryota; kingdom Metazoa; phylum Chordata; class Mammalia; order Primates; family Pitheciidae; genus Plecturocebus; species Plecturocebus donacophilus. Next base: position 52,076 of record PVKP010002321.1, read on the forward strand.
TATAAGTTCCATGAAAGGCACTTGCTTGCATATTGCATCCCGTTTACATTTCTCTGCATCCCCATTGTGAAAGATCAAATCCAATATTTCACTGATCCAGGTTGTCCCTAAGGAAAGAAAAAATTAACAAAACTCTACACTTTTCTGTCTAAAAGAGTATAAGAGAATCAATGGACATAGAGGTGTGTAACAATATCTAAAACAAAAATGTCCTCTTTATTTCCACTTCCTTTCTTTCTTCTCCTCTTTCCTAGGAACCATCCTTATCTATCTTTTGTTTTTGTTTTTTGAGATAGGATCTTACTTTCTTGCCCAGACTGGAGTAGCCTCAGCCTCCTGAGCTCAAGCAATTCTCTCATCTCAGCCTACTGAGTAGTTGGGACTACAGTTGTGCACCATCACTTCCAGGTAAATTTTAAAATTTTTTGTAGGGAAAGGGCCTCACTATGTTGCCCAAAGCTCTTATTTATCTTGAACATGTACACAAGTTTTGTGTGTGTGTGTGTGTGTGTGTAAAATCTGATTAAAATATTGTAAAAAGACCCAAAAAGGAAGTAAAATAGAAAGTGTTAAACAGGTCCTAAGTAATGATAATACACTCTCCTGGGTAAAATGGGTGGAAGAATAGCCAACTTCAATGAGTCTATCTGTTGTAAATTTCCTATTAATATCAAAAATTTTATCGGAACTGAATTGTATTTCAGGTAAAAATGCTCTGGATTTGGTGAAAGAGTGAAGAAGGAAAAGAAAAAGAACTTGGCAATTTTCCATGCAATGGTCAGTGTGCCAATCACAAACAAAAGACAATAGATTCTAATTGAGTAGAGTGGATCAAGCTGCTCTGACCATTATGACATTGTGTCTCACCAATCATTTGAGAAATGTATATAAATCATATGTGCCTATGGTGTACTTAATTGTACATTCAACAATCAGGTTATTGAGGCACTGCCAAAAAAGAATTATAAGACATAGGAAATAGCTATCTCCTTAACTGCCCCCATTTTCTTCAACCTTACTGAAGATATAATGATAAATTAAATAATAGGAGGAAATAACTACAATATTAATTTAATTAGTTAATCATTTGATTAAGCCATTCACACAGCAACATTTTTAAAGCACGATATATATGTGGATATACATTTGGATTAGACCCAGATAATACAGCATATTAGGCCCTCTTATTGGTCTTTCCTTGTGGTCAACTCTTTCTTCTTCTTCTCCCTAAATCATGAGCACCTGTACCAGGCAATCTTCTCAATCCTATCACAGACAGACTTAGTACTAAAAAACAGATGAGCCAAATCAGTACTGAACTTGAACATTTTGCTGCTTGATCTGGATTAGGGTTAAGCAATGATTTATGAATTAAAAGACAGAGAGAGAGAGAGAGAGAGAGAGAGAGAGAGAGAGAGAGAGACCTAAATTTCAAAGTACAATGTAATTCATTTTATCTCTTATCAGGGAGTGGTTTAAATTATGGCCTTTGAAGTCTGATTGAAATAACTAACAATTGAGCAATTTTGTATGTTTTGTAATGAAAAGTTTGTAGACTTTGGGGAAAAAAGAGCACAGGGTTTAGCTCATCTAAGGAGATATTAAAGTGTATCTGCTTTAATAAAATCAATAAGGCACTGATATATTACTAATTTTAAAACTTTAAGACATGTTGATAATAGCGTGTAAAGGAAACAACAATGACAAAACCTTATCAAAAAGAGGGTTAAACTCTGTGTATACTTCTCTGGAGAATTCACACAGAAAAAGAAAATTAAAATAAAAATTAACCTATATGTAGCCATTTAGCCCTTACTATGTTAGAAAAAGTTCAGCTTCAGTAAGCATCTTTGCAGATGAGTTATTTGTATAAAGGTACCTTTAAAGGTTATCTTAATGATTTTCTTTTTTTGAATATATCCCAAAATAGCAAAAACAAAAGTGCATGTACATTCTCAGTGACTGCCTTCCCTTCTCTAAACACTCCTTTCAACAATGAAATGAAATGTGGTTTTGGTCTTAAACAATTTCGGTTTTGTGAACTACTCAGAAAGCAATGTAAAGTAGTAAGAAAATAAAGATGCTTTATCAAAACAAGCTTTTTACATGTATAGAAGTTTGTGTTGTACATTTGTACTTCCCAGCAGAAGCTCTTTGTTCTCATACAGGTTTTTAATTTTGGCAGATTAACATCCCTCAAATTCAGGACTTTCCTCCTGAGACTTGTTAAATATTACTTTAAGTAACTTTAATATACATAATATAAAATAATCAGTACACAATATATTTATTAAAATGTATTACTTTAAGAAGTGAAATAGAAATATAAAGAAAAGTTTACTTTAGGGAGTTTGGTAATTATGAAATAGTTCATTAAATATGAGTTCAAGTAATTTAATGGAACAAAAGGCTAGAGAGATCCTCATCTGTTACATTTCTCTGTACAACTCTCACTGGGTAAACCAGAAGATTTTTGTCATGGTGGATATGGAGAAATAAAAATTGTTGATTCTTGGTGAATCATCTTAAGTTTTCATAAGATTGTATACTGAAGTCAGCAGTTGTTTAAATGTATAAACAAAATATTTAAATGTCAAAATGTATAGAAGATATATATTCTAATATGTCTTATGTGTGTATATATATATATGAATATACATATTCTAATGTATCCACATCACATAAATATATACAGTTTTAATAATTTGTATTTGAATTTAAAAAGAAAAACAAGAAAACAGCATTAATATTTTTCTCAGATGTATTCTCTATTTAATTGCTAGCCTTTCAGAATAGAAAGTAAATTAGTATAATTTAAGACATAACTCTCCCAGCAACCACCAGAAGGTTTCCTCAAAAAATGTTTGATAATTTCAGATAAGACCTAATAATCTGCATATCAGTGGGTTTACACATATGGATCACTATCAAATCATTGAGTACAAATAAATGAACATGTCTTACCAGATTTGGGATAGGTAGAGATCAGAATATCATCTGGTCGGGCCTCAAATGATTCTACTTGAAACCACTCTTCAGCAATGCTCCAGAAAAGAGGAATCCCCTGAATATCCACTAACTCCCTTCTGAAGACATTCTGCTCATTGTCCATTTTGAAGAAACTAGATTTTGACCAAAGTATAGTATCAAGCAAATCAAACCATACGTTAATATTTTAATAGTATTATTCCTCTAGATCCAGCAGCATTAAATTTTAATACTATGCTTTTTGTGCTGTTCATTTATTACATAAAGCTAGCACTTTTATTGGTGAAAATACTTTTATAGCATTTCCTCAGGCAAAATTTTCTGGAATACATAATAAATTTACTGAACTTTGGAGTCAGGAGAAAAGTGTCTTAATTTCAGTGCCGTTGTGGCAGGCAGGCCTTGATAACACAGGCCTCCATAACAACTATTTCAGCACTGACTAAGTAGTTAATTCAGATATTAAAAGCTGATAGAGCCAGTGTCCTTATACAAAGGGTGGAATGTAACAAAAGCCCACCAAGAGTCTTGCCTAGGTCTTTGCTGGGCCTTGAAGCATGACAAGATAATGAAGGAATTCTTAACAGGACTCATTTAAGACTAAACAAGCTTTATTGGGGTTCTGAAGAAACTCCTAGGCCTCCACAAACAAGTTTATTGGGGGTCTGAAGGAACTCCCGAAACTTGATGATTTAGCAAGAGACAAGGTATGGGTAATCACCCCCAGCACCAGGACCTATTTAGATTAAGTAAATTTACTGAGCCTGCAGAGGAAAGTCTTCAGGATTCAGATCTTAGACACAGATTAAAAGAAGTTAATCACTTATCTCCTTAGATAAATGAGCACTTACATGTAGACATACAGCTTAGAAAGTGTATAAGCTCTGGAAAAACTGTGGTTTTGAGTTGGTCTGGCAATAATTTCCAGGCCTTCTCCCTGTAACTGGTTACAGAAATAAAAACTACTTCTCTCCAAGTTTATATACATCTCCTTATTGGGCCATAAGAATAAGCAGTTCAATCCTCAGTTTGGTCTGGGAACACCATCAATCCATCGCAATGGGAATTTAAGTTCTGTAACTGCATGGATCTTCTTAACTATAAAATCAAGGGTGGCCTAATCAATACTTCACTCCTTTAAATTATAGATGGACCAGTGAATTATTCTATCTAAATTATCTATGAAAGACCATAAGTGTGAGAGAAAATGTTCATTTGGTTGGGGCAGGGTCTAGCAAATAAATTAATGACAAAAAGACGAAGTTAAAAAACAAGTTTGAGGTAAGTGAAGTCTTGGAGAGATAATGAATACCTTGCTAATGGTTAAAGAAAGAGGAAAGAAACATGAAAAGTGGCTCAACAGTCAAAGACAGGTTTATTTTGGAGAAATAAATCCAGAGGGGCTTCTGGCCAATTTCGGTCAGGAGTGCTCTCTCTCATAGACTAAGAGTATCTTGTAGGGTTTCAGTCAAGGTGGTGGGAAGAGCTGTAAGAGAAATTATGAAGATAAAGTTACAGGAAACAGTCACAAACCTTCTTGGAAGGTCGGGAGGTTTGCATAGTCTCAGTAAAAGGAAGATTACCCTTTACCTTGAGTTACTAGCAGAAAAGTAAATAACAAGGGAATGTAGGAGAGTTTATCTAAATAACTTGTTTACTCATGGTGGTCCAAAAACTAACCTTTGATCATTCCTGGGCAGGATGGCTCTTTCAGTGGAGGGCAACCAAGTTAATTACCCTATACTGGTGTTGACTCAAAGCCTTTGTCCTTTATTGTGTGCTGAATAAATGCTGGTGAGGCCAGCTAGTCAGGGCCACCGCAGCTGCTACACCTCTTTTCACCAGTGGCCTGGCCCCTTGGCCTGCTCTTTCACTGAATATCAGTGTCTGAGTACATTATTCATCCATCGTGCAGCTGGGGTCTGCAGGATGGACCCCAGCAGTATTTACTGACGAGAGAGCTTGGAATTTTTCTGTGTAAGGGAGAAGTTTATGGAGGGGTTGGAATGTCTCTGGTCAGAGGAGAGGTTATCTTGGGGTTGACATTTCTCTGGCCAGAGGAGAGGTTATCTCAAGGCTGGCAGATCTCTGATTAAGGACAGGTTTGGAAGGTTTCTGGTTGGAGATGTCATTTGTGGTTTATGGTCATGCTGACCTTGGCCATTAGGCTGATGACCTTTGGGTTTATGCGGTTTTTGATCAAAAAGAACTTTCAAATGACAGTGCTTGTCCAAGATAGTGATAGTCCTGCTCTGTCACCTTGCTCTGACAAACTTCCTAGTAATAATTTGTGATTACCTGATGCCATCTAATATTTTTAGCAGTGCTCTAAATGAAAACATTTTTTATGCCTTTTAACTCATATGTATAAAAAGCGAAAGAACTTGAAATGTAGCCTAAATCTTACCTCAAAACATGTCCTCTGCTCCAGTTTAGTGTAGGCTAAGTTGTTTTTTTTTCCTCTCCTTCTCTAAAGTTCTAGCAAAATAGAGGCTAGGCTGGGAATTGTGGATCATGCCTATAATCTCAGCATTTTAGGAAAACTAAGGCCAAGGAATCACTAGAGGCCAAGAGTTTGATGACCAGCCTGGGTAATATTGTGAGATTCCATCTCTATTAAAATAAATAAATTTAAAAATACATTAAAAAAAACTGGTAACAAGTTCAGTTATAAGACTTTCTAAGGCCCTGTGTATGCACTGTGTATGGTAGGTGCTTCTGTAGCTATTGACCATAATACATAGAAATTATATTTAAGGCTTTCAATAAAATAAATATAATCAGTGTGTCTTGCATGTGTGTGTATATATATATGCACACTTTAATGTGTAATTGCAATATAAACATACTGCAATATGATCTCCTGAAATCATCTGATATATTTGACTATATTTCATCTGTTGGGTTTAGATTTTTTAGCATCATATGTAGGTCATAACCAGACTTTGATTCTGGCTAATCCGTGATTTAGAATTCAAAAATAGTCACAAATTCATAGAAAAATAGATTTGGAAGGGCTCTCAGACACAATGTATTTCAATTTCTCATTTTATAAACAAAGAAACTGAGAAGCAAGAGGTAAACTGACATAGTTTGCAGAGGTGAGAATACTTTTTACCCTATAGGCAAACAAATTATTTTTTAAAGAGATGGAGGGTCTCGCAGTGTTGCCTATCCTGGACTCGAATTTCTAGGCCTAAGTGATCCTTATTCTCAGCCTTCTGAGTAGCAGTGACTACAGGCATGCACCATTACACCTGGCAAAGAATGGCCTTTTTTCTACTAAGTCTTAGCAAACATTTTACTCAATGCAGATATAAAATACGTCACATAGACATTTTGAGATATGTGAGACATGAAATTATATCCACCATTTAGAAGAACAGATTGCACATCAGAAAGCTGCATTTCTGTTTTTTTATAGAGAGGCATGAAAAGACTCAAAAGGAATGGTTTCATGTTGTTGCTAGTGAATTTTCTACAAAAGTTTATAGTTCAGTTAATAACTATAAAATATGCACATAAATCAAGATGATTCATCTATATATTTGTTCACTTATTTTTCAGTATTAATAAAGGATCTAATATGGTCAGGTATTCTATGCCTTCTTCTGAGCATCAAAGATGATCTTGATATGTTCTATTTTCCTCCCTCTGGAAATTTACAATTTTGTAGGAATGACAAATTTGTATACAAATACTGTAGTTTTCAATAAATTCTGTAATGAAAGTATATCTGATATGCTATGAGAACTCAAGTTGGAATGGGTCAAACGATGAAAAACTATAACTATCTCAGGATTGAATATTTAACTAGTTCAAATGTTTAGTTATTTGTGTGTTGTCTTTTCCTTGATATTAGATTTAGTGCCTCTAATATTAGATTCTGGCCCTATCATTAACTATATAATAAAGCAATTAATGTCAATTATAATTAAGCAGGCAAATGCCAAATGACTCCCCCCCCCAAAAAAAAATCACAAAGGCATTATTTGATTTATTTATACCTAGGCATTTTTGACAGATCAGTAAGATCCCTATTCAAATCTAGTATTCTCAAATCTCTAAAGTATAAACATCCATATATCTTAATTTACAGTTTTATTCTATCTATTCTTTATTGCTCAGCTTTCTCAAACATAGAAATTTACCCCCAAAGTGTAACTTTTATTATTTCATAATATAAATTTTAATTATGAAATAATATATAAATAAAAATGTTAGAATAAAAATATTTCTAACATTTTTATTTATGTATTATTTGACATACAGTCTATGTAACAGTCACAATGCTTGTTACATAGTCTCTCAAATAAATCTTACAAAAGCACTGTTACATTATCCCATTTTAATAAGTGCTAGCCCAAAGTAGGTAACAAAGCTGGTACTCACACCCAAATATGTCCAATTCCGAAAGAGAAATTGGACAGTTGATGAGAAAATGGAGTAGTAAATCAGTATAAACAGAGGTAATAATTGTTTCAAAGACAAATTGTCCAACTTAGGAAAGGGGATAAGAAACTTTCATTTTATTCTGCTGGCATTTGAAGCATCAATAAAGGTTTTTAAGCAGTAAGCTAAGCCACTATAGGCTGCGTGGAGGATAGATGTGAGGGTAATGACTAGAAGCACAAGCAAAATAGGTCATTGTTAGAGTATTACATGTAATAAATGATAAAGGCTTCAAGAAGGGTAGTGGTAATAGAAAAAAAGGCAGGTGTGTTTTAGAGAGATATTTTAATTTAATTTAATTTATTTATTTATTTATTTGAGACAGGGTCTTGCTCTTTCACCCAGGCTGAAGCACAGTGGCACGATCTTGTCTTACTGAAACCTGTGCCTCCTAGGTTCAATCAATTTCAATTCTCCATCAGCCCCCCGCCATAGTAGCTGGGATTACAGGCATCTGCCACCACACTTGGCTAATCGCTGTATTTTTATAGAGGTGGGATTTCACTATGCTGGCCAAGCTGGTCTTGAATTCCTGACCGTAAGCAATCCTCCTGCCTTGGCCTCCCAAAGTGCTGGATTAAAGGTGTTAGTCAGCATACTTGGCTCAAAGAAATATTTTTAAAATACAACTGGTGGACTTGGTGATCAATGCGATGCAGAATAGGGAAAAACGGAGGAGAAATAAGTCCCCAGTTTATTGGTTGGTTGTATATGTAAATGAAAGTTTCATTAATCTAGATAACACAGTACGAAAATCAGATTTGAAGGAAAGTGATCGCCTCAGATCTAAGCATTTTGAATTTTCAGAACTGTTGAGACATTCATAGAAGTGTTCACACAGTAGCTGAATATCTAGTCTTTCTGTGTACTTAATATTTTAGTGACACCATATTTACCCTGTCCCTCAAATCAGAAATGTGGAAATAATTTTAGAATCTCCCACATTCAATTGAATCATAAATCTAATTGTTTTTATCCTCTAAGTCTGCTTCAGAATAGCAACGTTTCTTCATGAACTGGCTTAGTGGTTAAGACTATAAGATCTCTAGATTCAGAGTTCATATGTTAGGTCTGCCAACCAATGTGATTCTAGACAAATTATGAACCTAGGTTTCAATTTCCTAATCTTAAAATGGAAGTAATGATTTACTTTATAGAGCTCTTGTGATAGAGAAATAAGATAATGGGTTCAGTGGGTATGTTGATAAAACATGATAAATGACAGCCATTATTAATATTACCATTATTGTTATTGCCAAAAATAATCTGACTTAATTGGTTTCCTTGCTATCATCTATCGTGTACTATGGCAAAGGTCTTAAAATTAGTCCTCCTATTCTCAAGCTTAGTTCCTCCCCTTTCCCATTCATTGAGGTAAATGAAACCGGACCACAACACCATAATCTAAATGATAAAATTTGCAGATCTTTACCATGGATTTTACATTTAAACTTCTCTGACTTTCCCTCTGTTTCCCTCTAGCACACTTAGATGTTAGCCTCCAGCAAGAAGTCAATACTTTTTTTAAAAAAAAGCATAGACCCACCTCTGTCACATTGAGCTGTTGCACTTGCATGTCTTGTGTTCAAGCTAATACTCTTCTTTTGCCTAGGAAACTCCTATTCATTCTTCAAAAAATTTTACAAGTCACATCCTCCAGTGGTCCACAGGCAAAATTAGTTATTCTATTTTCTCCATTTGCATATCTTGAATATGATGTTATTCTTTTATGTATTTCACTGGGTTGTTAATACTTATTTAATCTGCTTTTCCAATTCTAGTTTATATTTCTTGTCCTAGGATTGGGACATATATCTGCCTTTCTAATCCAAGACCTATGCTTAAGGTAAATAAATGTATATTGAAATGAAGTTAAACTTCTCTAATACACTAGATGGAACAATCAGGAATTAAGTTATTTATGTTTACCATTGTATAATAATTTTGATCATCAGGCTACCATTTTAGGATATACTGGGAAGTATTAGTAGGTGCAGTGAATTCTTAGAATTTTATGTTGCCTCTGCACCCAGTTTGAATATAAGCCATATTTTCCCATACCTGAAGCAGTAGGCACCCTTGACACAGTTCCCAGTTCTCTGTCCCCTTTCAGTCCCTCAGTGTGGTTGATCAGATAACTGCCTGTACAACCACTTTCTGGTGACCACCTCCCTATGGGGTGGCAAGAGACAACCTACTTACTCACCCATTAATGTCCACACCCTACATGGACTGCACAGATAAGCTGCAGGGACCATCTCTCAGTCACAATGTACATGTGGAACTTGCTCTTGCTTACCATGAACCCACCCATTAAAACTTCCTGTGGGAAACTTGCTTGGGTAAATCCCTGAATCCCACTAAAGGATTTGGCCAACGCCTCCCTCCCTCTCTCTTTCGTGCTCCCCACCTGCAGATTGAGCACAAGTGTCCTGGACAGCTCTCTCCTTCCCTTAAGCCCCGTGCGGCATACTGCTCTCTTCTCTCTGGATCTGTAAGTGATAAACTATTTCAGTTATTTTGTGTGTTTTCTTGAGTTGCCTCCTCCGTGTCTATCTTACGGACACACCCAAGTCTATTTTTTTTCCTAGTCAAAGCTGTCACAGATAATAGCTATCTTGGTAGGAAAAAATTAGGCATTGATCAGATAAGAGGCAGCAGGTTGTCTGCTGATATAAACAAATTTTCTATGAGAGAGACACCTGGTCTCAGGTCAGATCCTTAAGCATTAGATTGTCTACCATAATAAAATACTATCCTGTGAAAATCACATTGTAAACATCCACATTCAAATACTCTGGAGCCCCATCAGGGCATGGCTAAAAATTACAGCCACTCTCTTGAGAGAAACCTCAAGACCAAATTAAAAAAAAAAAAAATAGACATAGTCCCACTCAAAAAGAAATTTATAATATTTGAAATGATTATTCAAAACACACACAACAGTGCATATATTATGTTTTTAATTTTCATTTAAATTTCTACTAGATTTAGTTTTATTATCCCATTTTAGGGCTATTCTGTCAAAAAGTAGCAGAGTAAATTGGATTTGAACCCAGATAGTTTGACTCTAAGACCTGCAATCTTAATCACTGTTCTATACTGTCTTATAAACATTGAAAGGATAAAAAGAAAATATATGACATTACATAAGAGAAGTGCCAAACTATGGTGTAGTGGTTGGGAGAGGTATAATATAGGCTTTTGACCATGAAGTTTGGTTAAATGAAGATAGAGAAGAATATTCTAGATTGAAAAGATAGAAAAGCAGTATCATATTTTGCTCAATATCTTATACAATGAAATGCATTATAAATATATGAGAGTATATACTCATATGCAAGGGATATACTACAGAGCATATGAAATAACTTGGAAAAGCTGAATCACACTAATCATTTGCTTTAATAATATTTGTCTTCCTTTAGTAGTCACATATTTTACCTGATTATATAAAACATAAAATTTAATTTGGAATCATTTCTGATGGGAGAAATTGTACATTTTGAACCTTGTTTTGTGTGTGAAAACCATTATGAATTATATTTTAATTGATTTATGTACAGTTCTTTGTAACTTCTAAAATACATATTTTTATCAATATATGATGATTATGGAGCACCCTTGGAAAGGGAAAAATCAAATCTACATCTTTTAATATTTCCTGAATCTGATTTAATTTTTGTATATGAGTTCAATATTCTAGATTAGCATGAGTACCCCTAAAAGACCCACAAACAAAGTATGCATGGAAAAAATGTAGTCTAATTAAACTTACCTTTAAATTCCTGAGAGCTTCAAATGAGTATTCTCAGATGAAGAATCGAAGCCAAAAATTCATTAAAATGATAGTGCCCTTGAGTGGTATATAACTAATATGGGAAAGAAATTGAGTTGTTGAAAGCTCAGAAAATGTTGAAAGAAGATTATTGTTTCCCTTAGGCCTCTTATTTGTTTACTTCTCTGAACATGTCCCTTGAAATATAATGTCCTCCGGAGGATACTTATAAGACCTTGGGAACAATATAATATTCCAAATGTTGATAACAGTCAAGGTTAGTCTATGTTAACCTGAATAAAACTACCGACATGCATATCCATTAATGGGTTAAAATAAGCCATTGTACCTAAAGATATTATGTTCATTAACCATAAAAAATGAATGCTAAAGTGAAAATAGTTAATTTTATTCACCTAAAAGTGATATTTTGATATTCAACAGATCCTTGACATAGGACAGGTTTTATTAACTCCTTTTTAAATATGTAAAAATTAAAATATTTTAGGAGAAATCTTGTTGATTTCTGGGGTTCCTCTAGGCATAACATTGAGAGCCTGAAAAGTGGCATTTGGGTCTAGCTCTTCCAAAAACCAGCAGTATGACCCTGAGTTATGTATCTCATATTACTGAGCCATATTTCACTTGTCGAAAATAATATGAGAAATGTATAAAATGAGCACTTCAGTTTGTTTTATTTCTAACATTATACATATTTAAGTAAAATGAATGTTCTTTGATTACTAAATTATATGTTTTAATAAATCACAACAGCAGAAATAAGAAACAAAGGAATAGTTAAACAGAACACCCCTTTATTTCTGGAAAATTCCAACAGGATATAATTAGTTAAAACACTGCTTTGTAAAAACTCAAAGTTTTCATAATTTATGAAAACTTAAAAGTAATGCAAATACTATCCTACGTTTTTCACACAACCTGCAGCAGTTTATCACTGTAATAAGTAACCCAATTTTGTATCTTATGATTCCTCCTTGATAGTTTGTTGATACCTAAGAATAAGGCTGTATTATTTTTCCCTACACTATACCTTATAAACAGTCTTAGTTCATATTAAGATTATCAGATTTGATTGGCATAAAACAACATGGAGCAACATTAAGACAGATACAAAGGGGCTAGATACGAAGGTAGGACTATTTCCCCCTTATGCAGCCAAATTACCTATCATTTAGATATCCTTCACTTTTCTTCCCTTTTCTCCTGTCATTTAGTACTGGAGACAGTTTCTCTATCTGTGAAGATCTGTGACCATCACATCTAGATCATTCCATCCTGACAGATACCTTCATTCATGTGTCTCTGACCTCCAGGCCTCAGCAGGTTGCTCTCCTTCCTAGCGTGGGAACCTCAGGCTACCCAGCTGTCCCTGACTACTTTTAAGTGCATTAAACATTGTAACCATCGATATATTACAGCTATGATAGTAAAGTATGTTTTAATTCTAATCTCTTAGTTTTCATTTTTTCTGTCATTTCATATTTTCTGTCATATCAAACAAAGGTAATTTAAATGTTTGGGGATAAATGGGAAAGAAATGTGAAAAGCTCATCACCATTTCGTTGAAGTTTGATAATTAAACCCTCAGAAATTATAACTGACATATCAGAACTATAGAGTTGTAATAGTTAGGCTGTTGTTAATTATGTATAGTTGTTCACTTGTGACATATTCAGCTTGAATAATTTGGAAATGCTAGAATGGTCCTTCTATGCTCTGGATCAATATTAATCTAGCCATAGCAATGGAAAATAACTAACATTTACATGTTAGTTTTTATTAAATTAATATCAATTAGGTCTTTTGTAAGTACTGTGATGTTGTTGGTAGACAATAAAACAAATGGGGTAACTCATTCATTTAATGCAACATCAACTCTTAAGATAGGTACTATTATTACCATTTCACAGTTAAAGATATTGAGGCTCTATGTTAAAATTTCCCTAGTCTTCAGGAACAGTAAATATAGGAGCCAATGGTGGCTCACACCTGTAATCTCAGCACTTTGGGAGATCAGCACAGGAGGATGGCTTGAGGCCAGGAGTTCTAGACCTGTCTGAGTATGCTAGATGAAAACAGAGTCAGAGAATTTTAAATATAAAATCCATGGTAAAGATCTTTAAATTTTAAAATTTAGATTATGGTGTTGTGATCAAGTTTTAGGAAGATCTCACTGACCTCAATCAATGGGGAAGGGAACGAACTAAGCTTGAAAATAGGAGGACTAATTTTAAGACCTTTGCCATAGTACAACATAGATAATAGTAAGGAAATAAACTAAGGAAGATTAATTTTGGCAATAATAATAATGGTAGTATGAATAATGACTACCATTTATTGTATTTTATCAGCATACACACGGAACACATTATCTTATTTCTCTATCACAAGAGCTCTATAAAGTAAATCATTACTTCCATTTCAAGATTAGGAAATCGAAACTTAGGTTCATAATTTGTCTAGAATCACATTGGTTGGCAGACCTAACATATGAACTCTGAATCTAGAGATCTTATAGTCTTAACCACTAAGCCAGTTCATGAAGAAACGTTGCTATTCTGAAGCAGACTTAGAGGATAAAAACAATTAGATTTATGATTCAATTGAATGTGGGAGATTCTAAAATTATTTCCACATTTCTGACTTGAGGGACAGGGTAAATATGGTGTCACTAAAATATTAAGTACACAGAAATCTGGGACAAGATCTGGTTCAGTGGAGAGTAAGGCTAATGGGTTAAATTTGTGTTACTGAATTTGAAATGCCCAGGGAATTTCTAGGGGAAAATGGGCAAGAGTGCCTGGCTCCATAGGTCTAGAACTCAGACCATAAAATAAAACTAAAGATACATCTACATTCTTGAGGTATCAGCTTATAGATGGTTGTTAAAACCATGGGGAAGTGTGTAGAGTAAGCTAGAAGAGCCGAGTTGGAGCTCCAAGGAAATATAACATTTCTGGCCTAAGTAAACTAGAAGTGCTCCTTTGGGAAATTAGTTACTACTTTCCATGAAAGTACTAACATGGAAATCAAGAGAAGAGAGTTCCAAGGAAAATACATGGTCAAAAACATCAAATACTATACAAAAATAGAGACAAACATGGATTTTACTGTTTACATTGTGTTTTAACATTGCAAGGTCATTGAGAATTTATGAGGAAAATCCTGTTTCTTTATTTACATTCATCCCTTCTTAACCCTTTCTCACTTTTCCTTACTAGTTAAATCGTATTGTTTCTCGGTTCAAAAATCTTAAGTAGCCCTTCGAAGCACAACATTCACAACTGTCCACAATGGACACAATTTTTTAGTCATGTATTTGATCACCCACTAGAAAGCAAATTTTATGTAGGCAAAATCTTTCTTATGCTGGAGCAATCATTGGCACATAATTGGCTCTTTACCTTTGTTCATGCATTCTACACTTACACAAATAATCATACTGTCTTACCAATCTCTGACACCTGATCTCAAATGCTATCACAATTCTTCAGGTTTCTTGTATGTCCCCAATTAGATGCTTTCTTTCTTTGACTTTGTATCATTGTATTGTTCTATTTTGTGAGACTTAAATCCATTTAGCATTGGCATATAAACATTTTTATTTTTAAGAATTGCACATTTGTTGAGATCAGAGCTTACAAAAATAAGGAATAGTTGTGTATGCATTGCACATGGTAGGTGCTTCAATAGCTATTGACCATAATGCATAGAAAATTATACTTAAGGTTTTCAATAAATTAAATGTACTGATCAGTGTGTCTCATATATACCTGTGCACACTTTCTTATGTAATTGCTATATAAATGATACTGTGATATGATCTCTTGAAAAATCATGTGATATATTTGAATATATTTCATCTGTTGGGTTTAGATTTTTTAGCATCGCAATGTAGATCACAACCAGACTTTCATTCTGGCTAACCCATGATTTAGAACTCAAAAATATCAAAAATTCATAGAAAAATAGATTTGGAAGGGCTCCATCCCCATCTCTATACAAAATACTAAAAATTAGCTGAGTGTAGTGGCATGCATCAGCAGTCCCTGCTACTCAGGAGATGGAGGGGATGAGGTAGGAAGATAATTTCAGGACAGAAGTTTCAGGTTACAATGAACTGTTACCATGCCAACCTGGACCCTGTCTAGAAGGAAAAAGAGGAGTCAAGAATTACTCTAGTCTCTGTACTGTGAGCTACTGACTACAGTGTTATGGTGTTTACTGCCTAAAATCACTTTTATTCATCCCCATCTTGTTTTTTGGTAACTTAACTACATAGGTTTTATTCTTTCTAGATCCTAAGTTATTTGAATGTGGGATCCATTTCTGATTTTGCTTACTGCCCCTCAACCATTGTATCTGTCATAGAGAAGAACTGCTCAACATGGGAGATGTTCAGAAGAATATGTATTGCATAAATAAAGGAAAAAGTGAAAGTATGGTCCTACAAAATTAATGTAGAACAGAGGATAATGTTTATTTTACTTTTTGAAGATTAAGTTGCCCCGAAAGGCCATGTTGAGTATATCCATAATTCCTTGTGGAATTATGATGTGGTATGAGGAAATACAGCAGTTGCTTTGGTGCTACATGTGCCTAGGTACAAATTATAGTTTGGCAATTTATGTGGAACCCAAGGCATAATACTTGGTTTCCTCATCGAAAACATCGTATTATGTTTTAGATGAGGGATATGATACCAGTGAACATTGTTGATATGAGGATTAAATGTGATAATACGTAAAATACCTAGTTTCATGTTGCTGCATGGTGTACACTCCACATCTTGGTATGAAAATTGTTTTCAAGCCTAGGCAGTATCTCCAGTATTACAACAGAGTGGCCAGAAAAGGCATGCTTTTGGAATACAATGTAACTTCTTAATAACAGACATCTTCCTTGTGCAGATAACTCAGGTAGAGTTTCCATGCATGATTGAAGTTGCTAAGGAACTTACTGTTTGGTTCCTTCATAAACAATTGAAAACAAGTATCAATCTGAAATTCTGTAGTTTCTTATGCAATTTACACAGTGCCAAGAGGTAAGTCAAGAAGCTTTGCCAACAGGCAAAGGAACAGTGGAGATCAAAATAGATTATAAGCTTAAGTAGCACTTGGCTTTTCTTGCCATTTTTCCACTAATAATTTACTGAATATTAACCATAGGCAATGTACTATCAGTTCTCTCCAGTCTTTCACAGTCAATCTACTTGTAGGAACTTATATTCCTGCTTCCATATCACTTTCCCTAAGAAGTCTTCCGTTACTTTGCTTATGTATCCTTTATGTGTTTCCAAAGCATCCTGTTGCCATGCTCAATGCATATGGCTAATATTAGAGTCAATTATTTAATTTATGTGGGATTACATTACACATTCCATAAAAGTGGAACTGTGCATGTCTTATTGTCCTTGCATGCT
>PVKP010002321.1:68836-125913 GCA_004027715.1 Plecturocebus donacophilus
TGAGGCAGGAGAATCCCTTGAACCTGGGAGGCAGAGGTTGCAGTGAGCAGAGATTGCACCTCTAGCCTGGGCAACAAGAGGAAAACTTTATCTCAAAAAAAAAAAAAGGAAAAAGAAAAGAAAAGAGACATAAAAGATAAATATTTACTGAATACTGATAGATATAATTTCCATATAATACACTAACATTTCAACCTAATAATAATAGTTTTGAAATTCATATTATCATGAGAAATGTTCAGTTACCAAATATGTATTTTGGGCAAATTAACTTTGGTAATGAGTAGAGGATTCTTCATTTTTTTATATATGTTTTTAATTTTTTATTTTTTTATTGCATTTTAGGTTTGGGGGTACGTGTGAAGAACGTGCAAGATTGTTGCATAGGTACACACATGGCAATGTGGTTTGCTGCCTTCCTCCCCATCACCTATATCTGGCATTTCTCCCGATGTTATCCCTCCCCAACTCCCCACCCCTGCTGTCCCTCCCTTATTTCTCCCCCGCAGACCCCAGTGTGTGATGCTCCTCTCCCTGTGTCCATGTGTTCTCATTGTTCAACACCCACCTATGAGTGAGAGAACATGCGGTGTTTGATTTTTCTGTTCTTGTGTCACTTTGCTGAGAATGATGGCTTCCAGGTTATTTTACTTTTATTTATTTATTTTTGTAGCGACTGGGTTGTTTTGTAGAAACTAGGCTGTGTTGCCCAGGCTGGTCTTGAACAACTGGCTTCAAGCTATTCTCCCTCCTTGGCTTCCCAGTGTGTTGAGGTTACAGACATGAGCCACTGTTCCTGGCCTAGGATTCTTTATCTTAGCAGATTCTTCATGGAATCACTGCTATTGTGTCATTGTCATTGTCAAAATTTCATTAAAAAATGATTTAATGTGTAAATATGCAGTATGCTGTTTGCCCCACAAAAATTACCCAATATAGCTTAATTATTACTGAAATTATTACATTATCACCATGTACGCTATCAGAATCTAAATGTTCATTTTTTCATTTCAATACTGCCTTAAAACAAAAGATAAAGAGCCATTCTCAATCCTCCACTCAGTACCATATAAAAAAAGAGACATACTCCCACCAGCAGTGTCAAAGCATTCCTGGCAGGGGAGAAGGAGAGGAATAACATTCGGAGAAATATCTAACGTACATGATGGATTGATAGGTACAGCAAACCACCATGACACATGTATAACTGTGTAAACAAAACTGCACGTTCAGCACATGTACCCCAGAACTTAAAGTCTAAAAATTTTTAAGTGAAAAAAAGAGATAATGAGTTTAAGTTTTTATATGAAACCCTAGTCAGTCTTGAGCAGTCATTTACCTTATAAGTGTTTGCCAACTTTAGACTTCAAGTGGAGATAATTGCACTTACTTGTTTTCATTGTATAGAGATATTCTAAGGTTAAATACACCTCATCCTTTTGTGTCCTCAGGTGCAAGTGTAGTCAAGAAGTAGGCTGCCATTTGCTACTAGATCATCTTGTATTCTCAAGGTCTTCTAACGTAGGTATTTGATGGTGAAGAGTTAATTATACTCTTTTCCATCTGAAATCCCAGAGGCCTTATAATTTTCTGAAAACAGCTCCCAATGAAAGAGATTGGTTAGATCATTATCTTCCTTCCTGAGAGCATATTCGACCCTGATTCATAATAGATCTTCTTGCTTTGTTTTGCAGTCTAAATGAAACATATTTCAAAAGTAAAGCATATATGTTTATTAAAAATATAATTTTCCATATATGTGTTTGTGTATCTGTATTAATTTAATTTGTCTTTGTTTGCTTAATAATGTTGTTTTTCCATCGTCATGCTTTTATCATGATGATATGGTTTTATCTGAAATTTTGAGTTGCAGATTGAAATATCGACAATATCAAACTATTGGTTATAAAGCAATTAGTCAAAAGTTTCCTATTTTGTAAAATAAAAACTAGATCAGGGTTGCATGAAGCATGGTAGCATGTACCTACAGTCTCAGCTACTTGGTAGGCGGAGGTGAGAAGATGACATAAGCCCAGGAGTTTGAGGTTGCAGTGAGCTATGATTGTGCCACTGTAATACAGCCTGCATGATAGAGCGAGACCCTCCCTGTCTCCAAATAAAAGTAGGTAGGGATTAGACAGATGCAGAAATTACCATTTATGGAGCATCTACTATGGGTCTGAGACCAGGTTTTCGCACGGACTTTCCATATGTTATTTTTGGATGATTTATGTAAATTGTATAGATTTTCTTTGCCATAATGTCATTATTATTAAAATAGGAATAATTTTATGTTCTATTGTATTGAAGAGTTGTGACAATGAAATGAGTAAAGCATTTGGAACAATCCCTGACACAAAGCAATGATCGATAAAATATTAACAATAACAATAATTATTAAGTCTTTTTGGCTTTTTCCCTGAAGCAGATGATAAGAAAAAATATTAATCAAGTTCTTTTTATGGAGTCAAAGAAAGTATTTAGGATATTCAGGAAGTATTGGAAAGACCCACTCCCAATATATCAACGTGGATTTAAGATATCTCAAAGTGATCAAGTGGTTGGTGAAAAAGGAAAAAAAAGACAAAGAAACAGTTTTTCTTAAAGCTGGGCCCAGGGGAGACACCACATAATGCTGCTCCGTGGGTGTCTAAAGTTCCCCTGAAAACCACAGTTTTTTATTAGACTCCTTCAATAGGGGAGGGGGAGTGAGGCTACACAACAGTGTGGAAATGATCATACAGAAGAATACATTTGCAAATACTGGCGCACAAAAATCACAACATGGTATTATAAAAGCAGAACAATGTAAAGATAACGTTTCTGCGTGTCAGCATAGAAATCATACACCTTAGCAAGAATAGAGGTTAAACATAAACTTATGAGTATCAGCAAGAACACATTGGGCTCACAGCTGCAGGGGGAACAGGATCTGACACAGGACAACCAGCCTGACCGCAAAGCTGCGAGAGAAGGGGGCCTCCATGCAGGCCTGGAGGAGCAGTGGGAGAAGAAAGGCTTTTATATCCTTATCTCAACCACAGAGGTTTTTCCTCATGACAGATGCCCCTAATGCATCTGTTTATAGGCTTTCCATAAGGGTGGCATTTGCTTTCCAGGGCCGTAATCAGTATGCCTTTCCTGGGAAAGGAATCTAGGTAATAAACCTCTCCATTACACGTCTGTTTATAGGCTCTCTGCAACGAGAAACTTATTACATGCTGTCATCTCTCTCTGGCAGTCAACTAAGCAGTTTATTCCTTACACAGGGTTCCTATTTTTACAAGAACAACTCAGCAGAGCCAAAGTTACAAATTACAGCTTCAGCAGAGCCAAAGTTACAAGTTACAGCCCAGCTTTTCACATTATTCTTCATTTTCTCAAATATAATCGATACAGTAAGTAACAAGCATCCGAAAGCAAATAACTCATTTCAGGGAAAGCAAATTCTAAGAGAATTTACAGGTTAAAAATCAACAACGATTTCTTCTTATTTCAGATAGGTTGGGTTTTGCCAATTCTTCCAGAAGCTTGGGCTTGCTCAGTCATCACCGAGGGGTCCACAATGTTCCCAGCAAGGAAGGATGAAGATATAACTATGTCTTCATATTTTGTTAAATGAGGGGTTTCAACTTCAACTTTAAATTACATTATTGTACATATTGATAAACTTGAAAATTTAAAAACATTGCCACTTGTCAGCATCATGATTAAAAACCTAAAGACAAAAAGTAACCATATAATAGAAAATATATTGGTTATATGAAAGATTATAAGAATCTCAAACCAGTTATACACATATAATAGAAGTAGGGTCTCACTATGTAGCCCAGGCTAGTATTAAACTCCTGGGTTTAAGTGAATCTCCCACCTAGACTTCCCAAAGTGCTGGGATTACAGGTGTAAGCCACTGCTCCTGGCCAGTTTTTAATATTTTAAGACAGGTATTGTTACCATTACTAGGTGACTTTTTTTTGTTTTAACGTTTCATAAAATTCACTGAAGTAATCTAGGCTTTAGGAATTCTTTTCCAAGAGAATTTTATTATATGTGTAATGGTTATAGGACTATTCAGTTTATCTATTTTGTCTTGTAAGAATTAGGTAGTATATGGTTTTTGAGGAATTGGTCCATTCTTTCTAAATTGTCAAACTTACTACCATGAAGTTTTTTTTTTTTAAGACATTTACTCAGTGTCACTATCAGACTATTACATTTAGCAATCAACAGCATGGGTGCAAAAAAAAAAAAAAAGAAAAAAATCTATATTAAAATCCTTTGTTGGAATGCTTTACACTTTCCACAGAACAGAAACTAAAATAACCTGTTATACAATTAGTCACAAATACAGCCCTCGAGTTTTTTGCCCATACTCATGAGTATTTGTCTAAGCATGTCTTCTTTGTAGCAGCTAGGCCCTGCACCACTGTGCTTGGCTGAGCTCACAAATCTGTCGTAACCTGTAGCTTCACTGTCACTTCTCTGGCTCTGCTCTCCTGCTAAGCTTTGTTTCCTAATTAAAATCTTCTGCCGCTGCCAAAGCTACTGCTGCTACTGGAACCACCATAGCTACCCTGGTTTTGTGGTTTGGCAAAGTATTGGCTGCCACCATCATAGGGGCTAACCAGGGCCGCCTCCTCCATGACCACCATCATTACCAAATCCATTATAGCCATCCGCACTGCCACCATATCTACCACCACCACAGCTGCCACCAAAGCCACTGTGACCACTAAAGTTTCCTCCACGATCAAAGTTGTCATTCCCACCGAAACCACCTCCATGACCACCACCAAAGTTTCCAGAACCACTTTAACCTCTTTGACTGATGAAGCACTCGCCATCTCTTGCTTTGACAGGGCTTTCCTAACTCACAGTTGTGGCCATTCACAGTATGCTATTTCTGAATGGCAATCTTATCCATGGAGTCACGGTCATCAACAGTTTAAAGGCAGAGCCCCTTTTCTTGCCACTGCCTCGGTCAGTCATGATTTCAATCACTTCAATTTTCCCATACTGTTCAAAATAATCTCTTAGGTGATGTTCTTCAGTGTCTTCTTTAATGCCACCAACGAATAATTTTTTCACAGTTAAGTGGGCACCTGGTCTTAGACTTTTCTTATTATCCTTCCACTGGTTGTAGAATCTGTGGTTCTATTTCTTATTTATTGCTGACTTTAATGATTTGTGTTCTTTGTCTTTCCGTCTTTGTCAGTCTCTGTAGAAGTTTATTAATGTTATTAATCTTTTTTTGAGAACGAGCTTTTGCTTTCATTAATTTTCTCCATTGTTTTCCTGTATCAAGTTTATTTCTGTTTTTATTTTTAACTTTATTCTGCTTTCTTTAAGCTTATTTCATTTTGGTGAACTGAGAAGAAAATTTTTAAATATTGGGCCAAAATCCTGAAAGAATTCCAGCGAGTTAAACCTTGCTATTCCAATGAAGATGTTTTTTGATTTCTCAGAAGTTTCCTGAGAAGTGGAGCAGAACTTTTCAGAATCGCTGGCTTATGAAGATAAAAGGTGAACTCTAGGTGCCAGCAAAGGGAGCAGGAGGAGGTCTTTTACGACGCTGTACTTTTTATTGAAGCCTGAAGACATTAGACCTAAAAATAAGTGAAAATTCCTTTTTTTCTTTTCTTTTTCTTTCCCTTTGTTCCCTTGAAAATGGTAGCATGACAAGGGGCTAAGGAGTTTCAGGAGCCTAGCAGACAGCAGCATGCCCGGAGAATGTGAACGTGGCAGTGAGGCCAGAGGTCTGATAGGGAGCAGGATGTAGAAGGTAATCAGTATGATTAGGTAATTAGTTATATACAAAAGGGGAATTACCTGACTGAGGCACTCTAAAGTTACTCTTCCCCTCATACAGCACTCGTCCTCCTTTATAAGAAAGTCCATATGTAAATCTCACACTTAAGGAATTACACAGGAAACTGTACACAAATAGGCGAAATTCTTCTGTACGGGATATTTATTTACTGCATTTAATTGTTTAACTAATCATTTATTTATATCAACATGTACACTTGTATATTTATTTTATGCTGTGGGGGTAGTCCAATACTATAAAGTTTTTATTAAAGTGTTTGTTATATTAAAGTATAATAAATAAATTAAAGTAGAAAAAATAGTAAAAGAAAATAAGGAAGAAAATAATACAGTTTTGCCCCCAATTTGTATATTCTTTCGTTCTTCTAGTCTTCAAAGTTTATGTAACATATATGTAATACTATATATAATATATATTATTATATATATGTATAAAATACTAATGTCCTACTAAATGGAAAAATCAATCACAAAAATAATTTGGAATGCTTGTTTATTTTTAATACATCTCTAACAAGATGAATCATCTGTGTTACAACATTATTCTCATAGGTTACAGTTGTGCATAATATTTATAAAAAGTAGAAAAGAGGAAGCAAAAAAAAACAAAACAAAATTTAAAAGATGATAGGAGAAAAAAAAGTTTCTTATTGTTATATATATGTACAGCTCAATAAACATGTAACCTGGGCCAGGCATGATAGATCATGCCTGTAATCCCAATATTTTGGGCGGCTTATACGGGAGATTCACTTGAGCTCAAGGGTTTGAGACAAGCCTGGGCAATATAACAAGCCCCTATCTATCAAAAAAAATAATAATAAATAAAAGTTAGTTGAGCATGATTATGTGGACCTGTTGCTGCAACTACTAGGGAGGCTTGAGCTCAGGAATTCAAGACCAGCCTGAACAATATAGTAAGATCCCATTTCTAGAAAAAAACTTAAAAAAAACTTAAAAAAAAAAATAGCCAAGCATGCATATACATGCCTGTAGTTCTAGCTACTTGGGAGGCTGCGGCGGGAGGATGGCTTGAGTCAAGGAGATCCAGGCTGCAATGAGCCGTGATTGTGCCACTATACTCCAGCCTGGGCAACAGTGTGAGACGCTGTCTCAAAAAAAAAATGTTAAACAAAAATTTAAGAAGAAAATGTCAACATAACCCTTGATTATGTATTTTATAGCAATCCAAAATAAGAAAAAGTGAAGAATAATGAAAAGAAATATTTAATCAGATATATTAAGTTAAGAAAGGACTTCTTAGATCTCAGTTCGAAATTTCAGTGTAGATTCCTTCATTTGTTGCTCATAATTTTTATTGAATTTTTCATTCAAGGCTACTGTAAAGTGATTTTTCCAGTCCCCTATAATTCCTGTAACAAAAAAGAAAGTACAATAAATATTAGGTCTTCTCAAGAGAATCATTAGGTTTGCTAATTTCATCACTTTCATTAACACCTAATCAAATATTATACTTGTAATTCTCAATTTTAGGAATAAAATGTATACCATTATTAATATACTTATTTGAGCTTACAAAGATGGATTTGTCTTAATTGATTTTAAAATAGCAAATTTAATTCTCTGATTCTTTCTTCTTATGCCACTTACTTTATTGTTCTTCTCAAGTGTCATCTCAATTGTTGGGGCTCCCAGGATAAGATCCATGTTTTACCCACTCTTAAGGTGTTAAATATCATCTTAATGCTGATAGCACTCAAATCCAGACTTATGCTTTATATACAACTGCCTACATGACTTTGTCACCTGGAAGTTGTCCAAGTTTTCCAAATTAAATTAGTTAAAAAATAAATTCATTTTATGCCTTATCATATTGTGTTTTCTCCAATTACTTTTTAATGACCTGTGTAGTGGCAACAACAGGTATCCAAACATAATCTTGGATGTCATTCCCTTAACCACAACATCTGATTTATTATTTATATTCAGGCTATCTTTGTATCTACTGCCTCTTAACCACCTCTCCTGCTACTGCTGGCTTGAGAATGTTTCCCATCTGGGTAATTGCAGTAGTCCAGAAAGGTTCACCTGTTTTGCTTTCCATCACACTTCCAAAACTCACCTTGCAGAAGGCAGTCACCTTCTTTTTTAGACTAGTCAAGAGTTCACTTGCCCTCTAGCTCAAGGAGCTCTAAACTTTCTCACTGAAATAACCCAAAACCAGAAGAAAATGTATATCCTAAAACATCAGATAGGGTCTGAGGGCATAGCAGCAAGCCACTGTTTGCAAGTATGACAACTGTTTTAAGCCCTCTGTAATACTTATATGTAGAATTTTGAAAATGGAAATAGATAATCAAAAGAATACATAATTAAAATATAATTTGAGAATTGATTCCCTTTTCAGTGGCTCCCTGTTTTTTTCCCAGTGCCAGGTTTGTTATTTCTGGTATTCAAAAATTTTCCTGACTCTCTCACTGACAATATGGTTAAAAGAGTAAGATTTGTTTCTATTCTGTTTGTTTTTGCTTCCTCACAGTAAATATCTAAGTGTCTTACGTGCATTTAAATTTGTTAACTGGCTATATCTCATCAGGTTGTGCCTCCTTCCAAACAGATATTTTTTCTCCTTATATGTTGATATTTTTGCTAAACAGAGCTATATTTAAATTTCTATGTTTTGCCACTTACCCTTGAAAGGTGTTTGTCATTTGTTAAAAAAAAATGTTGACAAACTATTCTAACCTAATTTCTTCAAATCAAAAAGAGAAAGAAAGAAAATATTTCTGTGGAATTTCTGGTTAGAACTTAAAGGAACCGTATGGTATATGTTGTAACACTGAGGCACATAGCCTTGGTAAATGACAGCTAGTAGGGTATGGTATTATTTCCAGCGCTGAGATTGAGGTGTCTGCTGGTTATTTTTAATATAATATGATGCACATAGTAAGTAATCAATAGGTAATTGCAATATAGTAGAAGTGTAACTTAAAGAGGATGTTCAAATGTGAGAGACAGCTGAAGGAAACTTCAACTGGGTCCACAGGCATTAAAATACCTCACTAGATTTTTGCCTATAACTATGTCACCCTGTGACTTCCTCTAGCATCCAGGCAAACTGCATGACTTTCTCACCCTTTCTCATGAAGGGCGACACTTTCTGGTTCATTATTTCATCTGGAAGTGTTGTGTAATTTGTGGATGGATTGTTCTTCATCTCTTGAAATGAAGTATGACGTATAATCTTGTCCACAAGCTCCTCTGATGGCTTCCTCTCCAGGAAATGTATCAATTTTATCACCTCTTTTCTGATATCCTAGGGAGAGAAAATGGTCTGAGAAGTAAATTACTAAAATTGCTAAAGCAGAATAAACCGATATTGAAATGAAAGAGAGAAAATACCCCTTTCTCTTTTCTCCTACTGACATTAGAATTAGATTTATAATCAGAAAAAAATACAGTCTTTGGGAAATTTTATAAAAGCTATTTTAAGGATTAAGGCAGCAAACCACCTTGCCATGTATGTACCCATGCAACAATCCTGCATGATCTATACATGTACCCCAGAACTTAAAGTACAGTAAAAAAAAGTATAATTTTCCTCATCCATAAAATGTCTATCAAAGATACTTTAAAGATTATTCAAAACACTAAATGAAATAGTCTTTAAATGCCTATTATAGTCCTTGATGCATAATCACAATTAATATATATTATCTATGAATGCAAATACACACACTCAAAACCTAAAGTTCCCTGTGAAACAGTTTGGAGGATAAGAATATGCAGTTAACTTTCATTTTCTCCTAATTTATTGGTGTAATTAATGAGAAACCAGAAAGATTAAGAAAAGGTGTAAAACATTAAATACAATGCAACATCAATTGTCTGTACACCAGAGCTGCAAACATCCCAATCTCTATGCCACTTCTATAATAGACCCCATTATTCAGCTATGTCACTCAGTGCAACTGTTTGCAAGACCAACCACAGTGTGCATTCAAATTCACATTTCTCTCTATGCCAAATGCTTTTCCTAAATTCTCTACTTAATAAATTATAGCTTGCCTTTTACACTTCAGCTTATCTACCAATTTCTTTGAGATAATATTCTTGACTATTCTAATTTTATGTAGATGACCCTGTTTTGCTCCCATAAATGTTTAAATAAATCTAATTTGCCACATGTGCATTTTTGTAATGTTTTATTTACTTGTCTGTCTTACTCAAAAGAGAACTGAGGATATTTAATAGGTACTATATAGAGCTAGATAGGATGATCTAGTATTGGAAAGCACGTCATGGTGACTACAGTTGACATTAATTTATTGTACACTTTAAAATAATTAAAATAATATAACTGGGATGTATGTAACACAAAGAAATCATAATTCCTTGAGGTGATGAATACCTCATTTAGCTTGATGTGATTATTATACATTGTATTGCCTATACAAAAATATGTCATGTATCCTATAAATACATACACCTACATGTACCCATAGAAATTAAAAATTAAAATTAAAAAGAAGATGCTTCAAGAAACAATAAAAATATATTCTGTGTATATATGGATGTAAAATGGATATCTCTTATACATGTGTATATACATAATATATACACATAATCTTGTATAAAGAGATACATGTATATATAGTGCTAATGCCTTGTTTTCTTTCTACTGGATACATTGTAGAAATAATTAAAATTAATTTGTATATTCTTAGCCTTCTTATTGATTCAAATATAGAGGACCTAAACATGGCCATTACTGCCCAAAATTGGGAGCAAGTAGGCGTGGACAATTTGGAATGGAGGAGGAGAGTCAGAGAAATTATTGAACTTTGTTTGTGTGTAATTCATATTCTCTGTCATTAACAGTCCAGTTATGGAACAGAATATTAGATAATATAATGAACTGTAGATCATGCCTGCTTTTCTTTTTCATATTTTATATAGTGTTAAGTTCTATAAAGAAAAATTTTAATTTATGAAATATTGTTTATGATTTTATTTTGAATAAATGCTCACCAAAACAACTCTAAAATTACTGAAATACTGTGAAGGATCTTAAAGAGTATTCAAATATATGAATAAGACATGGAAATCAATTGCTTTTTTGGTGATAGTAAAGGCTAAGAAAATAGAGAAAATTTCTCACCTCTTAATAAAGAAGCTCATTTTTTCTATCTTTTTAAAATTTATGAGATATATGTAGATATCTCATTTAAAGAATAAAACTATGTACAGCAGCAATTAAATAGAACATTCACAGTTTTCTTAGGGTTTTTTTTTTTATTTTGAATTTCTTTCACTATCTACTCCCATCCCACAAAAGCAAAACAACTGAAAAATATAGAAAAAAACCTCTGCTAATTTCGAATTATCTGCTCTACTTTACAGTTTTCAAAGTTAGGTATGTATCCCTAGACAACATATAGTTTGGTTTTACCTAACTGATGTGTGTTTTTGAAGTGTATTCCCTTTCATTACAATATAATATATAATTGCAATACAAAAAAAATAGATTATATATTGATTCTTCGGTATATGTATACCTGGGTTGTTTTCAATTTTTGTGGTTATGAAGAATGCTACTATGAAAATTGTTGTATATATAATGTAATCTACATAAGTCAGAGTTTTTCTAGAGTATATGTCTAAGAGTAAAATTTCAGGGTCTTAAACTTCAGGTGTTTGCCTTTGTTAGATAATGACAAGTTGTTTCCACAGTGTTTCTATCTGTTTATGATACTATCAACAGTGGGTTACTTTTCATTGACTGACATCCTAATATTTCTTACTGTCAGATTTTTAAACTGTTATCAGTGTAGTGGGTGTAAAATGAGTGTCTTATAGTGTTTTTTCTTTTGAATTACACTAACAAAGAAAAATGCTATTATGAGAAAAGTTTAAGTCCATAAAAAATGTGTGTATTGATATCTCAGCATTCTCTTTATATTCTTCTTCTAGAAGTTTAAGTTGATATGTGTGAGGCCTTATAACTGTATCTTATATACCAATCACTTTCTTAATTTTTAAATGCTAATACTTAGTAAGAACCATTACTTGTCATCAAATAGTCTATTTATCTCCCTGCGCTACGTTCTAGATAATTTCCTTAGCTCCATCTTTTACTTCAATAATTCACTAGGCAGCCATGTCTAATCTATTATTAAATCCATCTCTTAATTTTCCATATTTATTTTTTAAACATTTTTAGAAATTCTATTTGGCTATTTTTTTTCAAATCCACTCTGTCAATTTTAATAGCTTTTGTTTCTTTGCAATTTTTAAATTTTCATCCTTTATTTATTTAAATATATTAAGCATGGTTATTTTATAGTACCTATCTAACAATTACAACATCTCTACATTTGAATACTGGTTAATTACTTGCCCATGTTGATTTCTCATGTGTGAATGTGTGTGTGTGTTTGTGTGTGTGTGTGTTGTTATCACTTAATGAACTCAAGTTCTTTCAAGTTTTGTCTTTGAAATTTTTGAGAGTTGTGGTTTAAAATGTATTCACTTTTGGAATATTTTTATTTGCTAGCTTCAAATCTATGTTAAAGTATCTGGATTATTTTGATCCTTTCTTTTAAAAATTTAGATGGCTATCAACATTTATTTAAAGGAAGATTTTTGTACTCTGAATATTTTCAAATGCTAACATCTTAGAAATTGCCAAGTTGCTTATACATTTTCAGTTCCTCACCTCTTTCAGGTCTTCATAAAAAAGAAATAGTACACGTGGACTCTTTCCCTTTTCCCACCAAGACTTTACATGTTTATACCAGGAACCATAAGGAACTAAAATTAAAGAGAAAAACAATGCAAAAGTGGTATAATCTCTGTAACTGCTTGAAAACTAGTGTCCAAGAAACAATAGCAACAAAAATAAATAGATGACCATTAAATAAAAAACAGATAAGCTGTATATCTTAAGCAAAGTTCTCTGCAGCAAGAAAGGCAAAGTATGTTAAATAATCTATGTATGTAAAAATAAAATGAATTTTATCATGTGACATAGTTTATGACGAAACAGAAGTAGTGAAAGTTCTGTCAACAATTTGATTTAAAACTTAGGAGAAAATTGTTGGAACTGATGTGTGGGTATGTGTGTGCCTGAGTAAAATCAAGTTATTAGTGAACAGAGTCAACTTAGTGAAACTATCAGTGGTCTGATAGAAGAGTATAGTTCTGGTCCCCAATTTATCATTTACAAACCAGATTTGGCAACTGAAAATAGTAACTATGTGTGTATTTATTACACTATTAGTTTACATGTTAAGGCTTGTTCTCTTAGGTACTCTTACATCATTCTCACTCCAGGAAATTAGATTTTAGAAATGATGTGATATAGCCAAATGCTATCTCTTACTTTTGCTCTTTCTTCACTCATACTAAAACTGTTCCATAAAATATAAAGCTGACAAAATAATATAATGTTCTGTGAGTCAAAACATTCTGCTTTGCCTTAAGTCATTGTGTACCTCCTCTGTCCTTTGACTCCATTAGGGAATTTTTTGTTTACAGAAAAAGTTCTACAATGAAATTTGTAGTGATCTCATTTATCCCTTTGTAGTGATGCAAAATTATGTTTCTCTGCCATACAGTGCAGGTCTTGACAATCTTAAGGAATATATTTTACTCATTATGCTTTAGAAAACTTTTTCCAAAATGTAGCAACAAATACAAAGCACATATATACCCTACTTTATTGAGTCAATATTATCATCAGTGGATATCAAATCACATTATTATTATTCTTTATAATGGTTACTACATGATCAGAATGGCTTTTTTTCTTTTTTCTTTGCTCCCCAGAAAACTATCACCAACATGAAAGAATGGCCTTCTTTAGTGAATACTAGACAAGCACATATATACCTTACTTTATTGAGTCAACATTATCATCTGTGGATATAAAAACACATTATTATTTTTCTTTATAGTGGTTACCATGTGATCAGAATGGCCTTCTTTAGTGAATACTAGACTATCCTGCACCCTTTTTTCCTCAAATCTAAACACTTTAGTCACAGTGTTTAATAAAAAGGAAAATTTTCCCAGAATATCTGCTCAAGTAATTCTTGACAAATTTGAGAAATCTGGCTAAAATATTCAGATTGCACACTGGGTAGAATGCGGAAGAGTTTTGTAAATGGTCAAACTTCTTTGTGAATTCCAGATTCATATAGAACCTGACAATTCTATTGGAAACAAATGGACATTCTCTCTTCTCTAATCTTTCCCTGACCCCTTGTTCAATAGAGCTGTAATAACTTGGTGTAAAACACTGTTTTTTTCTACTACAAATAGACAAGGCAGAAAATCAGTGAGTCTCAATCATGGAGAGGAAAATTGCTACCCCCTACCCCGAAACATACTTCCATATATTTATTTTTATGTGTTGGATCAGAGTGCTCAGATTCTGCAATTTGCCCTCTACATCTAGACACCTTATGCTTTCTCTAAATCTCAAGGCGTCTTTAGAATTTCTGTGTTTTAAGTATGAATCATGGAAGAAAACATACCAGAACAAATAAAAACTTTTACTCAGAGATGGTATTTGTCTTATAGCATCTTGAAAAAAAATTCAGAGTAAAGAAGCTGTTCATACCCTGTCCTTGCATGAATTTCTCCACAAACTCTGGAAAGGATCCAGGATTTGGATGACCGGCCACCATTAGAAAAAAATAATAAAAGGAAACAGCCACATCCTTTGCATTCCGGCAAAGATAGATCATCTAAGAGGATGAAATTGCATGTTAAACCACTTAATATTTTTTCAAACACACTCATCAAGATTCTTAACAAAAAGATTTATATTTTCAACTATAAATATAGTACATATTCATTTTACAAAATACATAAAGCATGTAAAATTATTTATAAAGACATCTTCAATAACTTGAGGTGACAGTGGTTTTTGTAGTGTTGTGTTCTGTTTCTTCTCAATCTTTGTCTTTATGCCATTTTCACAAATAATACCTCATTTGAGCATTGTAAATTTCATCAGTATTAATTAAGCCAGTTAGATTATTTGTTATTGCCAGTTTATAAGTAAAGAGATTAAGCTGAAGTTTAATAACAATATAGCATTGAGACTAAACCAACGAGAGTAAAGTATTTGGCATATCATTCAATCAGCTATACAGTGCCCTGGTCTTTACACTACCACCACTCTGCATAATTAAAAAAAGTTCTGAGGTCTCTTCACTTTCAATATTGCAGGAAAAAAATGTTTATGAGGTTTCATTAAATGCACATTGAATTCAGTGAAAATATAATCTCCGCCAACACCTTGTTAGTTTCCATTTTACATGCAGAATAAAATACCAATGAATTAGTTATCAGAAAGCAATGGTTTTAGTTTCTAGTTTTGGCACTAAGAATACAAAGTACCAGAAATTTTGGACCTAAATATTTTCTTTACTAAACAAATGATCTGGGTCAGATTATTTGTGGTCTACTCTAGGTCTGATACTAAATGCTGCATGAGAAGATGTGCAAAAGTAAAATCCAGTATCCATATGGTCTTCCACTTAGCCCTCGGGCACCTAAGTAATAGCATGAAAGACTACTGTTGAGTCTCCACTGTTTATGGAATATGATTAAACCTACTAAATTGTCCTACTGAAGATATTTTCTAACAGTTTTATAGAAATCTAGCTTATTCTTAAATGTATGGCTCTCATTTTTATGGCCCTCCTGTAAAAGGCTCTAAATACTAGAAAATAAAAGTGAACATTTTTTCATATAAAATTCATCATTAGAGAATCTGAACTTTTCCAGTCTTAATTATAACTCTTCCTAGTTCTCATTTATTGACTGAATGGAACCCTTTGCCAATATATGCATTAATTCACTTCAGAATTTTTGCCCCTTGTCTTCTTTGTTCTATTCTCTCATTCTTGAATGTTTTCTGTTTCTCAAAATGCTATTTATATTTTATAGCTTGCTTCCATGTCCTCCATGAGGCTTTTTATTTTGCCAGATAGAAAAAAGTGATCTCTCTTTCCCTAACCTCCTATTAGTTTAGAGTATTTCTTTTGGCAGATCTTATTCAATATCCCAAACTTTTTACTGTACATACTCATTTTTCTGTCCTCAAGGGAAATCTAGCTTCTTCCTGAAGATAAGACTTGCACTACATCTCTCTTGAGTCAAAGTTACTAGTTTGCCAATGATTCACTTGTGATTATAATCTAGCTTAAAAATTCTGCACTTTAAAGGTCCCTATTCCTATGATACTTTCTATACCTCTTCAATCTGATGCCATTTCTAAGCTTGCAGACATTTCCTTGCTTTAACTGAAAATTTGAACACCTGCCTCATGGTTTTACTCTCCATTCAAATTCTTTTCTCGTCTGTGTAATTTTAGTGTCTGTAGGTGTGATCTACTTGATCATATTAGTTATCATATTGTTTACAACATACTAGGAGCTATGTAAAGCACTTTACAAGCATTATCATTTAATCCTTATAACAACTCTATGAAAAAGATGTTATTATTATCTTTCTTCTACAGATGTAAAAACTTAGGCTTAGGGAGTTTAACAGGATGATTTAGAACCACATCTGGCAAAGACAGAGTTGTATTCTACATTTGTTGTATTCCACAGTTGTTAAGCATCTATAGAATCAATGAAAGAACAAATAAACAAGTGTCTATAACTGATGAGATCATTCTGCCATTTATTGGAGTTGGATGAAGTTTTGAGAACACTTGACTCCAGTTACCTTACAATTCTTTTCCCAAAATGAGGCTGGAAGAAGTTCAGGTGGCAAATGAGTCTTCACAATTCTAGGAGAATTCATCTCTTCTAATTGTTTTATTCCTGATTTTTAAAAAAGTAAAGGTTAGGCAACTTCAAAAATTATAACTAATTATGTAGATTAATATAGATATTTATATTGTAATTAGACTGTTTGTAACATGAAGGGTAAATTATTGAGGGAATGGATACCCCATTTTCCATAGTGTAATTATTATGCATTGCATGCTTACATCAAAACATCTCATGTACCCCAAGCTCATATTTACATCTAATATATATCCACAAAAATTAAAAATTAAAAAAAATCTATATTGTATTCATAATAACAATATGAAAGAAAGAAATACAGATAGAGAAAACTACAGAGAAAAATATAAAATAAAATAAAATTTCATCACCTGGGAGAAATTATTAATATTTTGCCAATCAACCGTCTGTGCAAACCTACTTATATCCTCAAATTTACAGACATTGTAATACATGCACACAGATAAACATTTTAAGAGCTTCTAATTGTCTTTTTCTCTCAGTATATTATATTTACACTGCAATATCAAGAAACATCCAAAAATTTTTAACGATTTTGTGCTGTTATTATGCAATATTTAACTATTCTTTTGTTGATTTGCATTTAGGTTGTTTCTAATTTTCCACAATATTAAAAGAATCTGAGGTAAATATATTGTTGCACATATCATTGAAAAATTTATTAGTATTTTCTCAATATTTAAAATATCGCATTCAGCCCACAAAGAAATAAATGTTTACATATTACTAAACTCTGCTGAAGGCATACAAGAATTGCCTTTATTCACTCTATTACAGATACATGTTATTCATATGCTATACTACAAAGCCTGTCAAGATTTAAATTTAAATTTATATGCTCTCTTATGTAGAAGACCCTATACTAATTGTCATTTTTGCTTATAATCTCATTGCTTGTACCATCTACATACACACCTTAGAATATATGCAAATAGTTTCTAAAATAAATCTGAACATTACCATTCATGACGTTTTCATTTCTGCATTCCAGGAAAGGTATTCGATTAAAAATTACATCTTCTTTGCACTTTTCCACATCACCTTCTTTATAGATCATATAGACAATTTCACTAACCCAGGTTGTGCCTGTAAAAATTAAATAAACCCAAGTCTCCTGCTGACCATGTAGAATTGATGACAGGAGTGCTGAATTTATGGATGGGTAAAGCAGAAAGGTACCAATGCAATACTATTTAAAGGGTGTCTGAATAGCCAGACTCAAGAAATATTTTCTGTAATATTTTATGTTTAGGATACAAAAATAACTTCAAGAGATAAAGATAAAAATTATAGTAAGGCACACCTGAGAACTGTGTCCAAATTTGTTCATGATGAATTGTGATATTGGTATAAGCTGATAAGTTTTGGACTTTAATTTTTATATCTAAAAATTAAGAAGTCTTGAATAATAGGTGATGCATACAAACGTGCCTTCAATCAAAAATTTTACTGATGGCATATTAATTCTCAGGTTGGGTCCTAGGTCAGAAAACTTATTAAAGGATAAATCTGGTTCCTGTCCTGTGGGAGCTAAAAGCCCTTTGAAAAGTCAGTGACATTGTTCAGTAGTGACAATACTTTCTGTTTTTATTAAGATGCTGTTGTATAAGATGGCACCGGGATTTAAATAACTGCCAAGAAGGAATATATAACTCAGTGTGCTGCTGCTACTGTTATTGCTGCTGCCATGGTATTTTGACAAGAAATGCCTTTGAGAGGATGTGATCATTGAGCTTAGCCTTAATAATTACTGGCATGAATTCACCAGTTGTGGGAGGTAAGAGACAGTTCTACCCGGCAGAAGCCCAGTCTCTCTTTTTAATCTAAAGTTGGCACTTAAAAATGCTAAAGTGGTTAGGGAAATAATTGGAAATAGACTATAAGACTATCAAAGAGTCTATCTGAAGAGAAGAGCTGGGGCTCAGGCAAGCAAATGTAGCAAGCCTTGTAGTTCATACTAAAGAGTCCAAGTTGTTTTTATAAAAATCATTGAAAAATATTGACATATGTTAAGCAGAAGAGCAAGATTATTGGGATTGTGTTTTAGAAGATTTTCTCTAGGGCTAGAATAAACACAGTAGTGGAGTGAGGAATCCATAGGAAGGGAGACAAGGGACCTGTAAGAGGCTGACTGTGAGGCATATCTATCAGACTAAATGGTCAAAACATTTTGATTGATTATAAATGGCAGATGAAGAAGCAAGAAGGATTGAACTTAGACTAGCTCATAGGTTTCCTCTTCAGATGACTGGTATTGTGCTGCCACTGATTCCAGTAGGGAAGAAAATTAAGAAGCAGATTTAGAGTAAGGGTAACCAAGGGCATATTTAGTATTTAGCTTTATTTCTAAGTAGTAAATGGAACAACTAGATAGAGAAATATTAATTTGGACTACTCTAATTTCTAAAAGTCTATAGTTGTAAAACTCCAAAACTATGCTTATGGATAGACTAAAGAGCTGGTGAGCTGAAAGAGAGTTTTAAAATATCTGTAAAAATTGGTGGTCATACTCTGTATATACAACAACATTAATGGCATAAGGTAAACAGTTGGTAGTTTTAAATTTTTATTATGGGATGAATACAGGTTCATTAGTAAACATTATGTTGGTTTCTAACTGTGCTCAACAACATCCATTTGTCAATGTGCTATTCAAGTTATAGGTACAAATTGTGGTGAGGGAATAAAGCAACCTTTTCTATGTCTATATCAAAACTACTGCATATAGAGAATGAGTGTGTACAACATGAACACCTTAAAATTTAACATTTACAGTGAGTTTATTATTTTTAGGTGAAAAAGAATAACAAATAAATTTACCAGATTTAGGATAGGTGGCAATGACAACATCATCTGGTCTTGCTTGGAATGCTTCCACATTATCCCAATATTTGGCAAAAGCTTTATACATTAAAATCCCATGGACTTCTTCAAACATTTCATAATAGTCAAGTTCAGAATTCATTGTGGTACACTGGAAAAAAAGTGATTTATATTTTGTATGTATTTAACGATATTTCACCATTAACAACTATATATATAATGAGACCCTCCTACGTATCTAGCACTTCTTAGTTGTTGCACATATAGGGCAAAAACAATAAAGTTATACATGAAATAGTTTTTGTGTTTAAATAATTTTTTTTAAATTGTAGTTTGGGCTCTGATGTACATGTGCACATCCAGCATCCTGCAGGATTGCTGCATAGGTACATACATGCCATGGTGGTTTGCCATCTCCATTCCCCCACCACCCCACCCCCCACCCCCTGTTGCCTACATCAGGCATTTCTCTCGGTGTTATCCCTCCCCAACCTCCCTGCACCCCCGGCTATCCCTCCCCTTCCGTGCCCTCCAGCCCCCACCTAGCCCAGTGAGTGTTGTTCTCTTCCCTGTGCCCAAGTGTTTTCATTGTTCATCACGCGCCTATGAGTAAAAACATGTGGTGTTTGGTTTTCTGTTCTTGTGTCAGTTTGCAGAGAATGATGGTTTCTAGATTCATTTTTTTAACTGTATTAGGAAGATGTCTGACACATAAAAGAATAGGAAAGCACAAGTGATTATGAAGTAAAATGCTTAAAACTAAAAATGTGAATATACTTGATATTTCTATGATAAGTGAAAACCACAGAGCCTCCAATTACTTTAAAAATTGCCGGGGTATATAAAAAGACCAAGAAGTCCAGAATTACAATATTTTAGCAAATTATCCAATTATGTATACATTAAATAACAATAAAGATTTAATTTTATTATTATTATTATTTTGATTATTATTGCCAGATATCTAAGTCAGAGATTTTTAATTTCTTGGAATATGTATCATTTTATGAAAATAATCCAAATGCTTGGTGAATATATTTAACAAAAAAGAAGATGAAATTAATGACACGGTGATGGATCCTGAGAGTATAAAGAATTCCTTTGTCACCTTTAGAATTACTTTTTTCCCATTTGATCAATAAGGTATTGGATACTCCCATTATAAGTTTAAGCAAGATGGTTATCATTTCCTAATTCATCTCCTGATCCCATGACAATCTATTTCATGTTCAGGGTTAGTAACAGAATTTTTAATTAAGCAAACTTTCTTTCATTAGCTTTCAAATTCCTTCAGTATTGTTTTTCAACTGACAAACTTAACTTATTTTAAATTTATGACACAGCTTCTCAACACATTTTGTCCTTCCTGACATTAGTCTTTCTATGTCTTCCTCCTGTTCACATTTGCCCAAAAAGCTGCCTGATAAATTCTTCTTCACACATAATTACCCTAGCCCTTAGGATAATCTCATTCTTTTTAAAACCTTCCTCTAG
This sequence comes from Plecturocebus donacophilus, assembly GCA_004027715.1. NCBI lineage: Eukaryota > Metazoa > Chordata > Mammalia > Primates > Pitheciidae > Plecturocebus > Plecturocebus donacophilus. The sequence continues at coordinate 89,779 of PVKP010002321.1, forward strand.
GTCATATCAAATATAATGTCATCAAAATTATACGATTTCTCTTTCCAAAATACAAATCAGTCTTATCAATAAATTTCTTGTTCCCCAAGCTTTCTCCTTAGTCTCAGAAAATAGATCTTTCACTGTAAGAAATGTGTATAAAAGGCACCACCGCTTGTCCTGCCTATTGACTTGTTTATTCATGTGAATTACTTTCTTGGTTTTCAGCCAAGTTTGTAAGAATTGGCTTATTGTCATCTGGGAGTGGTAGATGTATCATTAAGCAGTTGGCTGACTTCCAGCTACCCCTTCATAGTCAATTTTGGTCTGAGAGGCAAATTAGGTGGCATGTAATAAAATATCTTTTCTCACTTTATTCCTTTTGCTAACTTGTTTCATATTGCAATGTATGGATTTACTTTCTATGTGCTCTCCTTTTTCTCAAAAGATGTATTTTAGTTAGAAATCGTCAGTTTCATATCATAAGTACATAGATCAGTTGTTCAGAAAGAAACATCAATAAAAAGTTGTTGAAAATTAAACTCAGAATTTTATCTTCCCTCTCTCCTTCTTTTTCTTCCTCTCTTTCTGCTTACTCCCCTCCTGCATCTTCCAACCTGCCTTTTTTCTAGCAAATACTCCCTGTGTGAATGCCTACCTGTTCCTAGGCCCTGTGGTCAGTGCTGGAATATGGTGGATATAGACACATAAGGTTTTCATAGTCCTCACCATCAATCTCTATTCTACCTGCTTCTACCCTGCTTGCTTTATTTTCTCATCAGTAAAATGGAGAACATGTCCAGCATTCAGCACTTTTAAGGTAGTAATACCACTGTAGTTTTATATTAAAGCAATAAGCAACAGAACACCACATAAATATACTATTTTTAACAACAAGTTATTTTAAAAAGTTTTAAATGTTTACATCATTAAATAACTAAAGTATCAACAAAGACTTCGGTCTTTCTATATTTTATTTTTAACAGCTTTGTGATACATAATTTGCATTCCATATTTTCTATATCTAAAATCTAAATATTCATATTAATAATAAAAAGTACAACCTGTTTAGATGATCCTTTGAAAGAAATTTATCTAGTTGAGATCTCTTCAAATACCAAGGAAGATCTTAAGCTGCAAAAAAAGATGAGAACCACTTCTGCATTTGGAATGTTTCTGGTGAGTTTATATTCTGAATGCCAGAAAAGGAGGCGGAGATTAACTTGAGGGGCTAGGCTTTGTGAGGTCCATGATGCAATAATTAATGCAGATATTAATACATACCTGCAGCTGCAGTAACCACACAGAATCATGTTCATTGATAGGAATGTAGAAATATTCTGCTGTTATTTTTTTAAATTATTTGGCTCATATTCAAATTCCTACATGTATTTTTTTGGCTCATATTCAAATTCCTAAGTCTGCCGTCAGGGGTTTGGGAAGAAGAAGAAAGAAAAGTTAAGGAAAAGATGAGAAAGAAGACGCCTGGAGCTAAATACAAAAGAGATTGGGAAGGGATAATCCCTTATTCAGTCCCTGATAAATGATAACATGACTACAGCTAACTTTCAAAAGAATAAACTTATTGGAGTTAGGAGAAAGAAGTCAATGACAGGAAAGAAATAGGACAGCGAGCACCCTCAATCAGACCTAGCTCTGTTTACTAAGACCTGCCAAAGGAGCTATTGTAGTACTTGGGTTGTGTTCTAACATGTCAATTGGAAATAACCTATTTAAAATCTTTGCCCTCAGCTCTTAAGCAGACATGAAAAATTTTAAAAAGCAGATGACAGCTAAAGAAAGAATGTAAACATCACTCACCTTTCGATTATTATTTCAGAAACCTGACTTCTCTCTGTTCCCAATCGCAAAATGGCATACCATGAAATTTTCAGATAATGGTACTTACCAACACTTGGAATTTAGACAGGAGTTTAGAAAAATAAATGGCCAAGGGTGTGTGGAATCCACAAGTGCATTACCTTTCTTCTTTTCATTTTCTGCACTTACTCTGTCTTCACTTAAGAAAATTCTCCTTTGTTCCACCCCATCAACACCTCCAACCTTCTTACTTCTTATTTCTCTCTTAATTACAATTAGATTACATTTCCTTTGAGAGACTGTCCGACGTTTTCAAGACTCTATGTTTCTCTAAGTGACTTTTAAACTTGGCACTTTCTCCTAACTAGCATTTATTCTACTGTGTTGTAATCAATGATTACTTGTCCAGAGTACTTTTTAGATAATAAGTAGCTTGAAAACAAGGTTTTACTCTGTAATTAGCATTTTTTCTGGTATCTAGTAGGCTAGGCACTGACTATGTGTTTACTGAATAAAAGTGGCTGATTTATTCAAGAAATATAAGGAGTTAAAGGGATCATAGTTTTATAGAAAGCAATATCTAGCCTTATGCATAATAAAAAGTGCTAGGTGGTTTCTGAAAAATGGGATTTTCATAATAGAAAATCAAAATAGAAAAACAGCAACCAGGTTTCCAAATTTAGATTTTGATTTTACTTGCATTTATGCAGTTAGTCGTATTATTTGAGTTAAATAAAATGTGTATTGAAAACAATTATTAAATGCACAAATTTAATCATTCATACAGCTACAATATACCCATAAAATTAAGTGTGTGTGTATATATATATATGTATATATATACAAATTTAACACATAAATTGTATGTGTGTGTGTGTGTATGTATGTATGTAATACATACACACATTTAACACATAATAGAATTTTTAACCTTCTGACATGGCTTTACCTTAATTTTTTAATGACAAGAATCTATGAAGTCTCCTTTATTGATTAGCAAAAGCATTCTTTATTCTAAAAAAAATCAGAAAATGAGCACAAGGTAATTTAATGTAAACAGATTTAACATAAACAGATTTAACCTCAAGTCATCTGTTTTCAGTTGTACGCAACTGGTTGCAGAGATGTAACAAATGCTCCTGACTCATGTAATTCTGGCAACCACAGAAGTTCAATACAAATTTCTTCTTAGAAAATCCTTCTAAGGTTAAGAATTTACTTACTGATTAAAAAAAAAAAAACAATGGGCAAGATGGCCCTGAAACCTCATTCTTCTTCATGAATAATGGGTACAGACTGAATTACAAAATATTTGAGTCAATGTTAAAAAAAAAAAACTAGATCTCAGATAAGCACCATTTTTAAATGTTTATCTTGGCCCTCAGAATTTGGACAGATATAATGTCAAACAAAAAGAATGTGGGCAGATATGCAGACAGACATACTGCTATTATACTCTGAAACACTGAAAACAAATGCAGAGCTGGCACTCCTGTATCACAAAGAGTTCCCAAAACAATGAATATTCCTTATTCGTGACTATTGGGCTTTTTCTTTTTCTTCTGTATCACACACTTTCTTTGGATCAAGATTAAGGGTCCTATAGAGTCTGTTTTATAAATAGCAAGATTTTAATATTAATAATGTGAAAATAAGTTGCATTTTTACCTGAGGCTTTTAAAAATAATAATACTAAACTTTAAATTTAAAACAGTTTTAGATTTACCCCCCCCAAAAAAAAGAAAGAAAATATGGAAAATTGTTATGTATCTCTTCTCCCCAGTAATTTCCCATGTCATTAACACCTTGCATCGTTGTGGTAGATTTCTCTCAATTAACCTGTAATCCCAGCTACTCGGAAGTCTGAGGCAGGAGAATCGCTTGAACCCAGGATACAGGGGTTGCAGTGAGCCGAGATGGCGTTACTGCCCTCCATCCCGGGCAACAAGCCAGACCAAGTCACAAAAAAATAAAAAAGAACAAATATCGATTAACTAAAGTCCATAGTTTACATTAAGATTCACTTTCTGTTGTATACAATTCTATAGGTGTTGATAAATGCATATTGTCACGCATTTGCCAATACAATATCATAGAGAATAGTTTCACTGCCCTAAAAATCCCTTATTCTAAATCTATTCATCCTGTCTTCCCTACTCTGAAACTCTGGCAATGACTGATCTTTTTATTGTCTATAGTTTTGCCTTTTCCACAATGTCGTGTAGTTGGAGTCAGACAGAATGCAATCTTTAACCAATTAGCTTCTTTGCCCTAACCATATATATTCAAGATTCCTCCATGTTTTTTGGTGACTTAATAACTCTTTTTTTGTTTTAACTGCTGAGCAAAACCCCATTACATGGATATACCACACTTTGTTTATCCATTCAACTATTAGAGGGTATCTTGGTTACCTTCCATTTTTGGCAATTAGGAATAAAATGGCTAAAAAATGTGCAGGTTTTTGTGTGAACACAAGTTTTTATCTCATTTGGGTAAATATCTAAGAGTGTGATCACTGGATTGTATGGTAAAATAATGTAAAAAAAAAAAAAAAACCAAATGCCAAAATGTCTTCCAAAGTGCCTGCACCGTTTTGCATTCTCACCAGCTATGAACATGAATGCCTGTTGCTCCACATTCTTGACAGCATTTGGTATGGTCAGATTTTTGGATAATTTCTGACTGTTAGGCTGTGTTTAACATTTGCTGTAGCTGTAGGGTCATGGGCTTTCAGTTTCTTTAATTTCCTTGTATTTGTCTCTTCTGTTTTTCTAGAAATTCTTCTTAAAGTCTAATCTTTGTAGTTCTTTTAGCTGTAAGCCACTATTATTATATAGAAGCCCTGTTGATATACCAGAAAGGCATTGAGGTTGGAGGTTCTAAAATCCTGTTATCAAGTCTCAGCCTTTCATGGACTGTGACCCTCACAAGTGCTGCTCAGTAACCCATCACACTTTTATGTCAAACAAGAAGTCTATATTGGCCTTTAGTTGAGTGCTTCCCTCTCAGGTGTCAGGAAAGTCTCTGGTAATGGTGTGTGTGTGTGTGTGTGTGTGTGTGTGTGTGTGTGTGTGTGTGTACATGCATGCCTAGTTTTTTGTTGTGAAGAATACTCGAGGTTTATTTCAAAAGGGTTATTTTGCCTCTCCTTGTCCCTGAAGCACAGAGGATTTTTTTCTGTTCTTCACTGCGATTACCTGATGAGGCTCCTGAAAGTAAAACTCACAAAAAAAGTGGGGCATCTCTAAGACTGGACTCCCAAGAGTTTTTAATTCTCAATTCCCACTTAACCTATAGTATTTATTTTATCAATTACTATTTAATTGTTTCTACCAGTTATTGTCTCCAGTGGCTTCTGCTCTCCATTTGTTTTCATTCTATGTATTTTACTGTCTCTGCAGTTTTAGGACTATTGTCTCTGTAGTTCACCCTGTGATCTCAATTCTCTTATGGATTTAAGAAGATTTATTGATTCTCAATTTGTTCAGTGGTCTTCTTGTTGTAAGGATAAGAGTGACAACTCACATTCTCTTTAGATGTCAGACTTGAAACTGCAAGTCTCACTGTATGTTAATGAATTTTTGTGGCTTCAGTTTTTAATATTCCATGAGCCTAAAAAGTGACTATACAGTTTTATACAGTTTTCTCTCACTCATGGAATTCCATGAAAGTCCTATCAGAAAAGAAAGACATAATTGACTTTTTAGTAGCATTTATTTAAGCACATAGATATTAGGAAATTCCAGATATTTTAAATGTCAAGTTTTTTTAAAAATTCAAAACTTATCTTTGTTTAATTGCACTAAAAGAAAGTTCAGATTTTGTCAACTACAAATTTAATAGTCTGTCTGTTTATTGTCATTCCTATCAGATATATTTCTGCCATCCAATTGTTACAGTAAGTTTTAAAGCTCAAAATCATAGTCACTGACCTATAAATCATACTGTTAACACCAGATTAGCCTCACCCAATCATTTGACAAATTTGGTATGTTTTAAAATAATCAACCAATGTAAAATAGTCTAGAATTAATATTACTTTACTACATAGGTAATCACATAATTACTGCAGAAGCATACTTCTATACTTTTTAAAATGCCATTGCTAGTTTTGTAAATACTTCTGAAAATCCTCATATTATGGTTCTATAGTAATGTGGACTTACATATTTTTTGGATTTTTCCATTGAATTTAAACTAGGATCAACTGGTCAGAAGATTGGGAAACATTATTTTTCTCTCATTGTTTTGATTACCTTTCTTTTTGTGATGATTTATTTTGTGTGTTAACTTAATTGGATTAAGGATTAATACATACATGTTGAGTTATCCCCAAATCTAAAATCCAAAATGCTCTAAAATCCAAAACTTTTTGAGCACCAACGTGACACTAAAAGGCAATGCTCATTGCAGTATTTCAGATATTAAAATTTTGAATCTGGGATGATCAACTAATACGTATAATGAAAATATTCCAAAATTTGGAAAAATCTGAATCTAAAACGCATCTGGTCTCAACCATTTTGGATAAGAGATGCTCAACCTGTAAAATATTATTTCTGGGCATGTCTGTGAGAGTGTTTCTGGAAGAGATTAGCATTTAAATTAAAAAACTGATTTAAGAAAATCTGCACTCACCAATGTATGTGGGTATCATCCACTCCATTAAAGGCTAGAATAGAACAAAAAGGTAGATGAAGAGGGATTTCTCTCTCTTTCTTCTTTCACATCCATCTTCTCTTGCTCTTAGACATAGGAGTTCCTGGTTCTCAGGCCTTCAAACCTCAGGACTTATAACAGCAACTGTCCTCCTACATCTCCCTGGTTCTCAGATCTTCAAACATTAACTGAATAGCACCACCAACTTTCCTGGTTATCTCACTTCCAGACAGCAGAGAGTGCTACTTCTCGACCCCCATAATCATATAAGCCAAATCATCTTATATTAAATCTCCTCATATATTTGTTGTGTTTCTCTTAAGAACCATGATATAATTTGCATATTTGTTCCCTCCAAATCTCATGGTGAAAGTTGATTCCCAATGATAAAGGGTGAGGAGACCTGGTGGAAGGTGTTGGAGACATAGAGTCAGATTCTTCATGAAAGGATTTGTTCTATCCTCACAGAAATAAATGGCTTATTGCTGTATTTGTTCTCACAAGATCCAATAATATTTTTTTTAAAAAAAAACTGACACCTCCCCTCTTTCTTTACTCCTTTCCAGCTATGTGATGCCTGTGCCCCTTTCTCTTTCACCATAACCATGGGCCAAATAATTCTCTTTTCTGTATAAATAACCCAACTTCAGGTAGTCCTTTATAGTAACACAAATGGACTGAGACAAACTTTGACTAATACAGTATTTGGTACTGAGAGTAGTTCTAGATGAACACAATTATAAGAATTAATTTTCTGAATCAGTTCTGGGGTTTCTGGAATTGGCTAATCTGATTAAATTTAAAGACATCAATGACTCTATTCCCAGTAGTAAAGAGAGCACTAATAGTCTATGATATGATCTATTGGTAAAGATACTCAAAATATCTCTAGTGGATACTCTGAATCAATCAGTTATAAGAAGCTAGGAACAAAGTGACTCTATATAGGATAATTTGGAACATTTTTTTAAACTCAGGAATTTAATGTGAGGTGGTTCCTTCTAATGTTATGGGATAAAATGGTGAAATAAAACGATGAGCTCACAGATTCAAATTTTCAGTTCTAGTGCTGAATAAATGATGTAAGAGCTTCTAGGTGTGCCCTGATGGAGACCCATATCTCCTGTAACAATAGGGCTGAAATTGCTGAAAATAAAATGTGGTACTTCATCTTGCAACCAAACTACAAGCTAAGTTGGATAGATTAAATTACAACCCAAATTTAACTTCCAGCTTTGCAGAGTGTCTACTGTCAAAGTGAGGGCATTGATTGGAAAAGAATTGATATTCTGTAAGTTGGGAAAGCTGATATGTAGAAAGCTGATGAAGCTGGGGACATTGAATCTAAATTCTGAAGTCTTTTTGTCAGTGAAAGAGGTCTCTTTACCTTCAGCACAATTTTCCATCGTGCCCAGCAGAAGTTATCTCTCTACCCCCAGTGGAAGTGACATCATTCCCAACTCCAGTGGTAATGTGGGAAGCCTTTCCACTTCTATCTGATGAGATTATCTCAGAATTGCCTAAGGAAGCTGTAATGGACTCTCCTGAGACAACTACCCTGCAAGTCAATGATAATTCTCCTCCGGACCCACTCTACAACCTCCTTTGCTTCTAGACTCAAGTCTTGGCAGACATCTAAAAGTGAGGTATAAAGTGGGACTCTTGAGGGGTTATGCTATACTTCAAACAGCTAATTGAGTTTTCTAATTTATGCAAGCAGAAACATGGGGAACATATGTGAAAATACATAATAACAATGTGGAATAATGGTGGAAGAACCATACAGTTGGAGCAGGCCAAATTTGGCCTCATTAAGTTGAGATGCCACATTTACATTGCAGCCCAAGTAGATAGTAAGAACTCTAAAAATTTGCTTGGTTGGCTGAAACGGGTTCTACATTTACTATTGCATCTCTGAGTGACAGAAAGGGCTTTAACATATTGTTTGTTTGGTAGGCTAAAACATGGAGTAAAAGAAGATCCACCATGATTGGACTGGAAATGCCCAATCTGCCTTTGTATAAAAGAGATTCAAAGGTTAGAGAGTTTAGAATGTTAATAATGGATTTTTTATTTAAGACCTCAGCCCTCAACCTGTGAGGATTAAGAAGATAAATTTTTACTACATTCTTACCAAAGATATACATTTTAATTTATGAGAGGAGTTCTAACATCCTTGAAGAGCTCTGTGATTGCCCTTCTCTTTATTTCAGACCTTTCAGTGGAAACCACAGTCACTCAACTGAAGAACTTGAATGCAATGGGTGTAATAAACTCCCAGGGTGGCAACTGCTAAGTGGTGGTACTCAACCACCAAAGTGAAGGTGGAGTATAGTTGCCACAGTGGAGAGCACAGTCAATCAGAATCATATAAGCCTGCAACATTGGCTAATTGTGGTATTCCAGAAGTGAAACAGACAGGAGGCCTATCAAACTTCTACTTGACCTGTATAAAAAGAAAACTTCCAGGTCAAATGAATAAAAATTATAAAAACAGAGAGCTGTTAGTTTGGAGTGCTGTCCAGATAAAGAGAAGACTCTGCAAAATAGATCTAAGTTATTGCGCAAGCTGCTCTGCCACTTACACCTTATGATCCAGCAGATTCACGGTACCTGAAGTCTCATTGGTAGATAGAGAAGCTGTTTACAGCCTTTGGCCCCCAAAAGTTAATTGCAGCAGAGGCCCTCCCATCATCTGCAGATAACTACTTTTCTTTTGAGAGACAGATCTTGAACTGCTACTGAGTCTCATAGAAACTGAATGCCTGATCATGGACCACCAATTTATCATGCAATCTGAGCTGCCTATTATTAACTGGATATTACATGACCCACCTAGCTATAAACTTAGGCATGTGCAGCAATACTCCATCACCAAATGGAAGTGCTATAAATGTGACTGGGCACAAGAAAGTTACATGAAGAGGTAGCTCAAATGCCCATGGCCCCTACTGCTGATATACTGTCTTCTCTCTTCCAACTATATTTATGGCCTCATATGGAATTATCTACAATCAGGTGACCCAGAAAAGAAAATTCTGGTCTAATTTATAGACATTAGTGCACAATATGCAGGCATCACCTTAAGGTAAACAGCTGCAGCACTGCAGATTCTTCCTGAGACGTCCTTGAAGGACAATGGTCAGAACTGTTAATACTCCCAGTGGTCAGAACTTTAGACAGTGCACCTGGTTGTATACTTTCTTAAGGAGAAATGGCTAGGTGTGTGATTATATATCAATTTATGTCTGTAGCCAATGGTTTGACTAGAAGGTAAAGGAGTTGAAAACTACATAATTAGAACATTTGTGACACATAAATATGGGGAAGTTGTATATGTACCAAGACCTCTCTGAATGGGCAAAAGATGTAAAGACATTTGTGTTTCATGTAAATGACAACTAAAGCATGACCTCAGCAGAGGAGGATTTTAGTAATCAAGTGGAGAGGATAACTCATTCTGTGGATACCAGCCCATCTCTTTTACTAGCCACCTCTGTCATCACCCAATGGGCTTATAAACAAAGTGATTACAAAGGTAGAGATGGGAGTTATGCAAAGGCTCAGCGACATGAACTTCCACTCACCAAGGCCTACCTAGATACAGTTATCACTGAGTGCTCAATCTGCCAATCAGCAGAGACCAACATTGAGCCCTTGATATGGCACCACTTACAAGGGTAATCAACCAGCTACCTAGCGGCAAGCGGATTACACTGGACCACTTTAATCATAAAAGAGGCAGCATTTTGTCCTTACTTAAGTAGACACATACTCTGGATACAGATTTGCTTTCTCTGAAAGTAATGCTTCCCACTATCCTGAAGCAGCTGTCTTGACAGAACTGTGGTATGGCCTTTTAAAGATTGAGTTTTAGCACCAGATGGATGGCAATGCCTTGCAGGGCTGAAGCAAGCTGCTCCAGAAGACTGTATGTGCTCTGAATCAGCATCCAACATAATGGTACTATTTCTCTGATGATGAGGATTCAAGAGTCTAGTAATCAAAAGGTGAAAATGGAAGTGATACCACCCAATATTATCCCAAGTGACCCACTGGCAAAACTTTTACAACCTGTTCCCATAAATTTATACTTTGCTGGATTAGAGGTCTTAGCTGCAAAGGAAGAAATGCTTCCATAAGTTGACACCATGTTGAACTCATTGAATTAAATTTAAACTGACATCTAGGCATTCTGGGCTCTGAGCAAATAGGCTAAGAAAGGAGCAATGGTGTTGAATGGAGTGATTAATCTAGACTACCAAGGGAAGACTGGACTAGCATTCTACAGTGGAGGTAGCAAGAAATGTCTCTACAACAGGATACCCCTTAGAGAATCTCTTAGTGCTTTGCTCTTGTGATTTAGGCCAATGGAAAACTACAACAACCCAATCCAGAAAGGACAAAGAATAGCCTCGATTCTTCATAAATGAAGGTTTAGATTATCCTTCTAGGTAAAGAACTATGACCCACTGAGTTGCCTGCTTAAGCAAAGGGAGAACAGAATGGGGAATAGAACAAGGTAGTTATAAATACAACTAATGATCACTGACCAGTTACAGAAACAAGGACTGTAATTGTCATGAGTATGTTCTCCTCATTTTTTATAAGTTTGTATGTATAAGTACACATATTAAGTATCTTTGTTTTCTTTCTTCTCTTATCCTTTTACCATGTAACATAAGATATATAGATCACATATTAGTATTTCAGTATTGTTAAATTTACATTATACTGTTGTTAAATTATGGGATAACAGAAGAAGAGTAAATATCATTCAAGAATACTTCCTCTTTTGGGAAAGAGATTAGTGCATTTTTGGTGGTATGCAGGATAGTTATGCCATTCTGAGAATTAAGACTTTGTTATGTCTGTATTTGAAGGTTATACACAGTTTAAGGAGACATAAATGGGTGTAAAATTGACAAAGCATAGACTTGTGATGGTTAATATTTTTTCTGAAACAAATTTTATTTGCCCTTCGTGAAAAGAAAATAAATCTTGAGGGCCCCAAAACCACTAAGCTAAAAGAAGTCAAGCTGGGAACTGCTTAGGGCAAACCTGCCTTCTATTTCTATTCAGACATTCCTCTGCTCAGTGAGATAAAAGCATATCTGATTGCCTCCTTTGGAAAGGCCAATCAGAAACACAAAAGAATGCAACCATTTGTCTCTCATCTACCTGTGACCTAGAAGCCCCTCTCTGCTTCAGTTGTCCCACTTTTTGGGTGGAACCACTGTACATCATACACATATTGATTGATGTCTCATGTCTCTCTAAAACATATAAAACCAAGCTGTGCCCCAAGCACCTTGAGTCATCAGGACCTCAGAAGGTCTGAGGACATGTCATGGGCGTACATTCTCAACCTTAGCAAAACAAACTTTCTAAGTTAACTGAAACCATCTCAGATATACGAGGTTCACATTTGTTAACCACATTTGGAGGGATTCTGAGTGGGCTTTGACAAATCTCCTCTTGGTGCTTGGTACTAGCTTGAGCTATCTTTATGGTTCAAACCTGACCTTTGACAAATCTGACCTTTGACAAATCTCCTATTGGTGCTTGGTACCAGCTTGAACTATCTTTATCATTCGAACCAATAGAACAATTTGCTAAGGCCTGGAAGCATCCCTCCAGAGAATCTCTGATCTCCCCAAATATGGTGGAGATCTAAAGTTTATTTTGCTGTACAACTCCTTTTCTTGGAGTTTTACTGGCTTCTAACACAAGGAAGGCAAGATTTTTTCTGCTTCCATGATAATGGATTAGGGACAAGCTGCCTCAGAAAACCCTCCATGCAAACTGAGCGGCATTTCTGAACTCCTATCTAGGCACCACATCAGGGCTGCCAGAGGTGCTACAATTAAGCAAAGCCTGATTATAGCCATCCTGGCAGCTTGGGGGAGGACAGGGAAAACAAATAGCTTGTTATCCATACTTGTAAATTTCTGCTTGACACACATCTGTAAAACCCTCTTAAAAAAAAAAAAAAAACTGCTGCCAAAAAAGTTACAGGATAATGTATTTTAAATCTGCCATGACTTGAAAAACTATCTCTGTGCCTATTGCAAGCTGATAGATTACCTCAGTCCTGAAAGTCCCTATGCCCCTCTCACCCCATTTTGTAAACCTCTCATTTTGTAAGCTCCAGGCTGCTTCTCTGATTGTTATGGGGCACCCCGGCAGGTTAATAAAACTTGCTTGCTTGACCTTGGGTCTATTCTCCTTTCTCTTGGCTAAGTTTACATTATTGGTGCCAAAATCCTGGAGGGAAAGGCTCTGGCCGGTAGTCCTTAAGGGACTCTCTCTCTTTCTCTCTCTCTCTCCCTCCCTCTTCTATCACTTCTCTCCCAGCCACCCTCCCCTTCCCAAACCTGTGGAAAACCTGGAGGATCTCCCATATTCTCCCATTGCTGGTGACCTCATCCACCATCAGAGCCTCCGCAGGGGTGAGTAAGAGAGACTGTCATTACTTAACCGGAACCTTTGACCACCTCTGCCTTTCCACAAGACCCAGGGCTGGGCCAAGGACTTCCTCCCGCCTCCAGGCTTCTGGTTCCTCCATTTCAGGAAAGCCTGACTCGGTGGCTACCTCCTCTATTCTGGACAAGGCCCGCGGGACAGGGGATGCCCTCTCCCACCGTCCTTGTGAATCAGTAGTCTATTCTTCTTCCTACTCCTCTCTGCTACCATTCCAGCCCTTGACCCCCTCCCCAGTATCTACTCCCTGCTTCTCTTGTTAATCCAATAGTGCGGGATACCACTTCCTCTTCTCTAGCAGCTCACCATGATTCCATCAGAATCCAGCTAAAAGATCCCTTCACATTTTCTAATGTCTCTTAGTATCTTGTTTCATTAATGCATCTAAAAGGCTTATGTCCCATCATAAACAGACTCCTCTCACAAGGCCACCTTAGGCTGACTCATTCTCCATGCAATACCCCTATACTTCCTGTCACAAAAGCTGATGGTGCCTATTGGCTAGTCCAAGATCTCTGGACTATCGATCAGGCAGCCCTTCCCATCCATCTGGTAGTTCCCAACCCCTATACACTCCTTTCCCTCATCCCTCCAGATACAACCCATTACACTATAATAGACCTAAAAGATGCCTTTTTACCATTCTTCATCCTTACTCCCAAATCTCTTTGCTTTCACTTGGACTGACCCTGAAACCCTCCAGTCACAACAACTTACTTGGACAGTCCTCCCCCAAGGCTTTAGAGTTAGTCTCCATTTATTTGGACAAGCTCTAGCTCAAGACCTCACCTCTGTAGACCTCTCCCCTAGCCAGCTTCTCCAGTACATGGATGACCTCCTTCTTTGTAGCCCCTCCCTAGAGGACTCTCAGACTCACACCATTACCCTTCTAAACTTTCTTGTTAGTAAAAGATATAGGGTTTCCCTGTCCAAAGCACAACTCTCCACTCCAACAGTGATGTACTTAGAAGTCCAGCTTTCCCTTGGAGCCAGAGCCATGACTCCAGGATGGACAGCAATGATAGACATTCTGCCCCCATCCACCTCTAAAGGTAAATCCTTTCTTTCCTAGGACTAGCAAGTTTCTTCAGAATATGGATTCCCAATTTTGCCCTCCTAGCCTGCCCCCTCTAAAAGTCAGCTAAAAGCCTCTCAGTCAGTCCCTAAATCCTTCACACAACATAATCCCTAACTTCCATAAACTTAAAGCTGCCCTCATAACTGCTCTTGCTCTCTTTGCTTGACATCTCTCAGCCCTTCATTCTCTACATAGCAGAAAACCATGGAATAGCCCTTGGCGTCTTTGGCCAGCAAAAAGGAAGTCCTCCTTCCTTCACTCCTACGGCTTACCTATCTAAACAACTAGACAACACTGCCCGAGGGTGGCCGATCTGCTTCAGAGCCCTAGCAGCAGCCACCACCCTAGCCTTAGAAAGCAAGAAACTAACATTCTGTCAAGACACCATAGTCTACATCCCACATAATCTACAAGATCTCTTCTCCTCCCAAGTGCTGAGCCCACTTTCTTCTCATATCCAACTACTCCATGCCCTCTTTCTTGAAAACCCTGAGTTCCACCTCTCTAAAAGTGCTCTCCTTAATCCTGCATCTCTACTTCCAGTATCTTCCTCCTCTCCCACCCACTCCTGTACTGAAATCCTTGATCACCTACAGCCTCATTTCCCTAATATTTCCCCTGAACCTCTCCCCAATCCTGATAACCAGTTATTTATAGACAGCTCCTCTTCCAAGTCAGTTAACTCCCATAAAAACACTGAGCATGCAGTCATCTCTCTTGACCTAGTAATTGAACCTAAACCCCTAACCTCAGGGATCTCCTCCAAAAAGGCAGAACTTATAGCTCTACCAGGGCCCTAACCCTCTCCAAAGGCAAAGTATTTAACATTTTTACTGACTCCAAATATGCCTATCACATTCTCCATTCTCACACTGTCATCTGGCAAGAGAGTGGATTTCTTACTGCTGACAAAAACCCCATCACTAATGGCCTCCTTATTTACCAGCTCCTCCGAGGTGCACATCTCCCAGCTAAAGCAGGAGTTATACACTGTTGAGGACACTAAACAGGATGAGATGAGATCTCAAGAGGAAACAGAAAGGCCAACAAGGCAGCAAAAGAAGTTTCCCTTTCTTCTGCCCCTGCCCCTTTCCTCCTCATTATCCCTGTCATCTGACCACAATATTTCCCCATTGAAAAAGCTTCACTGCTAGAACAAGGGGCCTCCTTCCAAGGGAACTGGATAGTCAGAGATCAAAAACTGATCCTCCTCCAAGCACAAACCAAAGAAAGTCTAACATCTCTTCACCAGTCCTTCCACATCGGTGCATGCCCCCTGTACCTTCTCCTTTGCCCTAATTTCTCTTCCCCCACCACCTATTTACCTCACTGAAAGACATAACCTCAAACTGTCATATATGCTCCGTCACTTCCTCTTAAGGGGCCCTCCACTCTCCTCCTACTCCTACACATCAGCTAAGAGTAACACTCCCAGGGGAAGACTGGCAAATAGACTTTACCCACATGCCTCCTGTTAAGAAGACTAAGTTTCTTCTTACTCTTATAGACACCTTCTCCAGGTGAGCAGAAGCATTTCCCACCTCCACAGAAACAGCTTCAGTAGTCTCCCAAATTCTTCTAACAGAAATCTTTCCTAGATTTGGTCTGCTGTGCTCCATACAATAAGACGATGGCCCTAGCTTCATCTCGCAAATAACCTAATAAGTCTCTCAGTCCCTTGGTGTCCAGTGGCACCTCCATATCCCATACTGACCTCAGTCAGCAGGAAAAGTTGAAAGGGCAAATGGGATCCTTTAAACTCAGTTAACCAAACTCACTCTTGAAGTCCAGAAACCCTGGACCTCTCTTCTGCCCATAGTCCTAGCCCGCATCAGAGCCAGCCCAAAAGCACCTACCTTCCTCAGCCCATTTGAGTTAATGTATGGATGTCCTTTCCTCTTACAAAACAGGCCCCCTTCTAACTCTCACTAGGAGAATACCTCCCAACACCCTCCCTCATTTGCCATCTCCTCCATGAACAAGCTGACCAGGCCTTCCCAAAGCCCCACAAAGGCCCCACCAACCGGACCCTCCTACAAGGAGAACATGTCTTTCTAAAAACTCTTAACCCAGCAAGCTTTAAAGAAAAATGGGAAGGTCCCTTTCAAGTTCTTCTCACAACCTCCACTGCAGCTAAACTCTCAGGACATATCTCTTGGTACCATCTTTCCAGATTAAATAGAGCTGAAGCATCCACTGACCCACCAACTGCCATCCTCTGCCACTTCTCCAGTACTCTTCTCAGCCCAGCAAAACTCTACCTCACACCTGTTCTCGAAGAAGACCCACTATTGTCTCTCTCCTCTTAAAAGCCATAAGTACTTCCCGAACCCCTAAAGAAACTGAAATGCCCTGCGCCTGCCTATACTGGCACTTTACCCTCTTCCTCTAGTCTGTCTGCGAAGACATCTCCTAGTTTTACCCCCGAGCTCCCACTCTTGCCTCTCTTTAAGAATGGATAAATGAACTACTTTTCCAAGGCACCTGTGTGACTTCACCCCAGATGAAACACAACTGTTTACCTTTTTACTCACTCTTTGCCTGTCTATCCCTCCTACCACCACATGCCTGCTTCCTATGATCCCCAACTACCTCTATAAAACCCTCAGCTTAACCCATCCTCTGCTGAACCAATCCCACCCGACCCTAGCAAAAGACTGCTGGCTATGCCGCTTCCTGACAGGAACTACATATGCTACCACTCCTCCCCCTGCAAAAACCTGGGTTTTTACTAATTTAATCTATCATCCCCAATATGAAAGTCAAAGCCTCTCCCAGCCCTTAAACATGCAGTCATTAGCCAGGTTTCCCATCTCTGAAACAATCAAAAATACCTTGACAGGATGCACAGTACAACTTCTGCGTTCCTATATTTCCAGTCTCATCCAATATACAGACAATAATAACAAGCCCATACACGGTCCCATAACCATAAATACAGACTTAACTCTCCAAGCCCCAATTTGCTTTTAATGCATTCTGTCTTCAGGTCTACCTCTGGGGCACCTACTGTCCCGTTAATGCAGCTATACCTTACAGTTTCAGGACCCAACCAACTATCAGCACTTTCAAGTCTCCCAAGACACTCCATTTAGGCAGCCTGTTTGCTTTTCAGGACACCTAAAGTCATTAGCAACTCTCTACTTAACAAACAATCCAGATTTTGCAATAGGAGGCATACCCACTGCATGACTATACACCCATGGACCCCTTGCAGTCCAACCCTCACCCCTGAAGAATGTCTCCTTATACCCACATTTAACCACTCTTCTAGATACAAAATGATTTTTACTCCCACGGGAAAACAAAACACACAGAGCCACTCACCTTTCCCCACTAACCCCTTTTCAGTCACTTACTGGAGCTGCCCTAGCTAGCACCCTAGGCAAGTGAGAAAATGAGAATGATAAACTCACACACCTTTTTCACACACACAACCAGTTATGTCTGCCCAGCCAAGGCATATTTTTCATGTGCGGGACCTCAACTTACCTCTGCCTCCACACAATTGGACTGGCACCTGCACCCTAGTCTTCCAAAGCCCCAACATAGACATTACCGCAGGGAACCAAAGCCTACCAGTCCCCAACAACGCTCAAGTCTGCCAGTGCCAAGTGTGCAGCGAATACCCCTACTAATATGGCTTGGAATTACTTTGGCCACGGGAACTGGAATAGCAGGGCTGTCCACCTCCCTGTCCTACTATCGCACGCTTTCCAATGACCTCTCAGACAATCTGCAAGATATAGCAGAACCTGTTCTTACTCTGCAATCCGAAATAGACTCACTAGTAGCATTTACACTCCAAAATCGTCAAGGTTTAGACCTCCTCATTGTCGAGAAAGGAGGACTGTGTACCTTTTTAGGGAAAGATTGCCATTTCTATGCTAACCAGTCAGGAGTAGTAGGAGATGCCACTCGACGGTTAAATGAAAAATCTTCTGAAGTCAGGCAGCGCGTCTCAGCCTCCTGGGCTAATCTTTGGAGCTGGACATCATGGCTCCTCCCACTAGCTGGACTACTTGTTTCTATCGTTCTCCTAGTATTTGGCACCTGCCTCTTACGACTCCTCACTCAGCTTTTACAGAACCGTATTAGAGCTTTCACCCATGGGACAATACAAGATATGATGTTTTTCCAAGAATATCCAAAGTTCCAAGAATGACAATCCTTACAATCTAGTCTCTCCCTAATGTCGCCCCTATCCAGCAAGAAGCAGCCAGATGGCAATGGTGCCTCTCCTCTATGAGGCTGGAATGCTAGGGACAAAGTGCCTCAGAAAACCCCCTTCATGCAAGCTGACTCCTTTCCCCCACTCTGACTGCTCTGCAGCTGCATTTCTGAACTCCTATCTAGGCACCACATCAAGGCTGCCAAAGGTGCTACAGTTAAGCAAAGCCTGATTACAGCCATCCTGGCAGCTTGGGGGAGGACAGGAAAAACGAATAGTTTGTTAACCATGCTTGTAAACTGCTGCTTGACACACACCTGTAAAATCCTGGGGTTATGTTTGTTTGTTTGTTTTTATTTTTTAAACCCACGGAGTCATGTATTTTAAGTCTGTCACACGTTGCCAAACTATCTCTGTGCCTGTTACAAGCTGATAGATTACCTTAGCCTTGAAACTCCCTTATGCCCCTCCCACCCCATATAAACCCCTGGTTTTGTAAGCTCGGGGCTGTTTGATTGTTATGAGGCAGCCTGGCAGGTTAACAAAGCTTGCTTGCCTGACTTTGGGTCTATTCTCCTTTCTCTCAGTTAACCTTACAGGAAGACAGGTAACTCCTTTATGGAGTTTGAGCTTGCTTCCAACAGTGAAGACAAATTTGAGATTTTTCCTTCTTCTAGAATGTTAAAGAACAGTCTTCAGCCTGATACCCATCCCTAGGTAAATAATTGAATTGGGATTTGTCTTGGCTAAAGTTAGGGTTAACAACCAGCTGGTCTTAATTTCTCTTTACCATGAGAGTACTCAGTAATCATGTAAGTTGTGCCATCATTTGTTTTGCTTAACTGTTTTTTTGTCTGTTACTGTTGTTATTTTGGTCTTTTCTACATTGGGTTGATAAACTCTATTCGACTTGATCAAATCCAAAGGTAAGTCCCAAATTATAGGGAACAAGGCCTCTGAAGTGTCTAAATTTCCACCAAAAACAAACAAACACCAGGCCAAACTCAAAGAGCAATGGCTGTCACCCTAAGGGTCCATAGCTAAGGGTTCTGCCTTCCTTTCCCAAGATGATAGCTTGGGCTTGGCTCCTAAATTAAGCCCTTTCTGGTTTGGTACTTGGTACTTCTGAAACAGCAGCAATTTATTCTAGCTGAAATATGGTAATGAGATTTTAAGAGTTTTTTTTAAAGGAGCTCAATAGTTAAAAGGCAGCTTAATTAAAAGCTAACATCCAAGATTTGTTTGTCTGTGAGTATGTGTGTGTTCGTATTTAAAAGGCTTTCATGTTTTGTCTTATTTTTTCTTCTAGGACCTAATTTTTGTTTGTTTGTTTTTGAGCAAAAGTTTTTTTCTTCTCAGTTGACTGGTTTTTGTTTTTTTCTTTTACTTCTGTTCTCTCTCCTGTCTCTTACACCCTCTGCAGCATGAGGGACCTAAAATAGTTTACAGTAGCCTGGGGTTCCTTAAATAAAATGGAGAAGATGCCAGTCTCCCTTTGGAGGAGAAACCTGTTTTTCCTTATGAAACCACAAGAGTGTAGTTCATCTCAACTCTTAAGCTGCTTGCTTTTGTATGGTGTTACCTGATTTATTTACGTAGTTATTGCAACAGAGGCTGCTCATGGGTTTTTAAGGAAGAGTATAGTTTAAGAACTTAGAATTGTCTTTGTTTAAAACAATTTTTTAAGTGCATTGTACAAGCATCATGTGGTCTAGCCTCATAATAATTCTCCCTTTTTGGAGACCCAGGATTCAGTGTGGGTTCTGCCCAAAGCTCAGAGATCCAGTTAAAATATAGGTAGTTGCTATTTAAATAAAATTGGTCCCCTCATAAAATCCTATGAAATTTCCATAACTTTATGTTTGATTTTGCATCTGTCTTTAATTTCCCTCTAGAACCACCAGACTTTTTCCCTCTGTACCTTGAGATGTAAATTTTGCTGTCTGATTTTTTTTATGTAAGAGTTGTTTCTTTTGAATATGAAGATCTAGGGCTACTCAGCTGACAACTGCCAGGATAATGAAATAGATTATTGTGAGTTTGCAGTCCAACTGGAAAAAAAAAAAAGAGAGAAAGAAAAAGAAGCTCTTGGGAATCTACGAGATGTACTTCCATTGGTATGCCTAATACATCTATGTATTTATGTGTTGTGTGCACAATGTTTTGATACTGAAAATTCTTTAGTCAAGTTCTTCAGCTTTGAGACTTGACTGATTTCCTTTCCCCTCAACTTGCAGATGGCCTATTGTGGGACCTTGTGATCATGTGAGTTTAATACTCCTTAATAAACGCCCCTGTATGTATATGGTTCTGTTGCTCTAAAGAACCCTGACTAATACAATGCCAATCAAAATAAACTGCATTGTTGAGACACAGCCAGAAACTAAAGCTATTCAACCCCTCAAGACCCAGGGACTATTGCAGAATAGGTGGGTGAGTGAGATTGTAAGGGCAAATTTTGAGAGATAAAAAAGTTTATTTTCTCTATAAATTAAACATTAATGTCAAAGGCACACTGATGCTAGACCAGTATACGGGCCCCTATGTCAGACTAACAAGGTTTCCTCGAAACATTAACTCCTTAGAAGAGATTATAAAGGTCATAAAGGCTTATGAAAGTTTTATATTATGGTCAAGATAAAAATTTTATACATTGCTTATGAAAGTTTGGAAAATAAATTTAAATGGCTTTATGCAGTTTTCATTACAGCTTATTGTTTGGAAAATTAAGTCCTCTCTCAAAGAATGAAGGTTTTCACCTTTTTATAAAATCCTTGAGTTATTACTTTGATTAAATACATGACAATTTTAAATGACCTGTGATCCTATTTTGTGACATCAGTTGTTTTAACCTTTGATATTTGTGATATCAGGAGTTTTAACCTTTGATATCAAAACCTTTGATATTTGGCAAACTTTCCAAAATCAAATTATAAATTATGTCTTTTTCTGACATAATTAAACCTTTAAGATATCAGGTTCCCTAAAGCCCAAAAACTATATATTTGGTTTATTTGGTATAAAAAATTTAAAAAGCATTGTCAAATATAAAATGGTGTTCAGTGTTCTTTGCACTGTATTTGTATAAATATGTTATTGGTATATGCTCCAAGATTATGGGAAACCCCTATAATTCTGATATGGCTTAGTGTACGCTACCAGTAACAATTATAATCGTTATGTTAAATCATTCTGTGCTGCAGAAGTAACAAATTTTCTTTTCCATTGTGTTTTTGACTCTAGATGCCCTGAAACTTTTTGTCATCTAAGGGACAATTGTTGTCTTGTTTTGATCCTCTTTAGCAGGTGGTTTTACAATCAGCTATAAAACTCTAACAGGTGCTCTTGAATGCATGTTTCTGATAACTCTGGAGATTGTGACATCAGAGTAGAGGAAACCCTTTTAGGAATCATGGAGAGCTAAAGTGTTCATGAATACTGAGAAGAGCAGGAATTAACTGCATAGACTGAACGCATAAAAGACTGAAGTCATCTTTTTAACTTTTTATTTAAAGTGTTGTTGATCCTTTGTTTCATTTTTCAGAGTCAAGGAAACTTTTCTTTTGAGCTATTGACAGCTGTTAACGATTAAGTATACTCCAGGCCAGGTGCGATGGCTCGTGCCTGTAATCCCAGCGCTTTAGGAGGCCAACGTGGGTGGATCAGGAGATCAAGACCATCCTGGTTAACATGGCAAAACCCCAACTCTACTAAAAATACAAAAAATTAGCTGGGCAAGGTGGCATGCACCTGTAGTTCCAGCTACTCAGGAGGCTGAGGCAGGAGAATTGCTTGAACCCAGGAGGCTGAAGTTGCAGTGAGCCAAGATCGTGCCACTGCACTCCAGCCTGGGCAATAGAGTGAGATTCCATTACCCCTCACCCCCAGAAAAGAAAACAATTAAGTATACTCCTATGAACACAGTTTGGAGCATATTTGTTTTTCTTTACTGACTTCTCCAGAATTTGGAAACTATCTGTGAATATTCTTAGTTTATGACAATACAGCTATTTGCATTAATGTAATAATCTATTTTCATTTGTAAGAGAAAACAATTGAAGAAACTGGTTATTTTAACCAAGGCTTTGACTGGAAGGGTGTGTTTTTCTTAAGGAATTAAACTTGACTGATAAAGCCAATAAAAGCCCTTTGAAAAAACTGACCTTATACTTTGACTACACAGTCCCTGTACAGGGTTCCTGACCTGTAGTAGGTAAAGAATGTCACTTTCTGACAGGTTCAGGATCACCAAGTTATCTTGAAACCTCAAGAGGAGAAGAATTCACCCAACTCACAAGTATTTGATGGTAAAAATCTATGGCTGGTCTTGGCTTGAAAAAAAGTTTTATCTGAGATTCCTTCTGTGGAACAAAGTTTTTTCAAAGCCAATTTAAAAAGCCTATGTGAGAAATAATTATTCTTGCTGCACTGTATACAAATAATCTGGCCAAGTATAATGAAGCCAATCAGTCCTACCAAGATTAGTCATTAGTAAAAGCGGGAAACTGAAGAGAGAAAATTTTTTTCAAAAACTATAGTACATTTCTTGTTTGATTCTAGTCTTGCCTAATATTTTTCTATTTTTCTTATTGTTAACATTTTGGTCTGAATTCTAATTTTTCCTAGCTACAAGTCTCCAAAAAATGTTTTCAATCTTTTTCTTTTCTTTTTTCATTTCTTTTTTAATTTGAAATCATCAAAAACTAACTGTGCATTCCTAAAGCCCTGCAAACTGAATCTAGACAACTTAAACTTCAGGTGAAAATAACAGCAACCTATTTACATACATAAATCACTTTCCTACCTGCCTACTGATGTATGGACTTCAGAATAATGTGGCCTATGTTGATTTTCCAGGATTTTTTTGGTTTGTTGTTGTTTTTCTCCCTTTCTCTCCCTATTTTCTCTTCACAGGACATGAGACTTCTCAACCTGCTAAAAATG
The DNA here is from genome assembly GCA_004027715.1 of Plecturocebus donacophilus. Classification (NCBI taxonomy): domain Eukaryota; kingdom Metazoa; phylum Chordata; class Mammalia; order Primates; family Pitheciidae; genus Plecturocebus; species Plecturocebus donacophilus. The sequence goes on from PVKP010002321.1 coordinate 112,917, forward strand.
AGCTTTCCTCCTAATAACTCAGGACATACCTGTTAGGAATAAACCATCCTAGATATGAGAGATCAGACAAAACCTGAGACCAGAGACTCATTTTCTTCTAAAAAGCTTTCCCCAAAATATTTTCAAAAAAATAAAAGAAGGGAACTGTGAAAGGAAAATAAGTCTTGGGGCCCCAAAACTCACGAAACTAAAGGGAAAATTTAAGGTGAGAACTGCTTGGGCAAATGTGCCTCCCGTTCTATTCAAAGGCATCCCTCCACTCACTGAGATGAATGTATATCTAATTGCCTCCTTTGAAAAGGCTAATCAGAAACTCAAAAAAATGCAACCATTTGTCTCTCACTAACCTGTGACCTGGAAGCCCCCTCCCTGCTTGAGTTGTCCCACATTTCCAGGCAGAACCAATGTACATTTTACCTATATCATTGATATGTCATTTCTCCCTAAAATGTATAAAACCAGGCTGTGCCACAGCCACCTTCAGCACATGTCATCAGGACCTCTGGAGGCTAGGTCATGGCTGCACATCCTAACCTTGACAAAATAAACTTTCTGAATTACCTGACATGTAAATGACCTGACATGTCATTCAGGGTTCACACCCCAAAACCAAGACCACCCAGTTAATGCTAAGCTAACAAGAAGACCCTTTTCCATAGAAGAGTGAAAACAACTCCTTGTTTTCTAAAATAACCATAATTAAAGAAACATAGCAAAAGGAGTTTATAGCCTCATGAGATTTTATTTCTCACTTTGATTTTCAGCATTTGTTAGCATTGATTATTGAAAGTAAAGAGAATAACTTGTTCACCAAAGTTGGGGATATTCCTGGTTAAACCCCTGCTCTTGCCCATGATAGCTCCTGAAAAATAGTTTGTTGAAAAACAAGTGGCAAGAATGAAAATGCTATACCTCAATTGGTTTTACTTCTTTCATGATTTTCACATTAGAAGTACCTAGAATATCAGTTGTGTTCAACTGAAAACAGCACTGGAGGCTGAAGAGAAGATGATGTCACTTTCTATGACATCAGCTGAGGTGACATGGGTATTGGATCTTGAATGAAAAGACACATGATGTTTAGCAGAGCCTAGCTGAGCCATAGCAGTGTGAGCAGGAAATACATGTTTCTCCTTGTAAATCTCAGGTGTTTTGCAGTTGTCTGTTCTTTCAGTAAATGCTGACTAAAACAGAAGGGGTCCAAGAAAATAAGACTATATCTCTCCAAACATACCCAATTTCCAAATTAAAACTAGCTCAGAATCACTTGCAGACTTCCAATAATCCATATAGATCCATACAGATGCTTCTTGAATTGTGCCTAAGCTTAGCTAGGTAGGTCATTGGTCCCTATGCCTTGCAGTGCATGGTAATTTAATTGAATTGTTTTCAGGCCAGTCTACTTTACACCAAGTGGCTAGCTTCATCACCTGCTTTTGTTCCTTGTAATTTCAGAAGGCACAATAAGGACAAAAAGACAAGATTTAGAAGCATGCTAATTACATCTTAATACTTTCTAAAAGGATTAATTGTAACGTAGTTATTAGAAGACTATAGCATTACCTGGCAATGATGACATCGTCCATTTTGTTGTCAATCTAATAAGCAACTCTAACGTTTACTAAAACAACAATTATTTTATTGTGCTTATAAGTTTTCAGAATTAGTAATGTATTCAGGGTAGAATACAGATGAGAGGTCTCTATGATGCCTGAAGCCACTGCTAGAGTGGCTCAAATGGCTGGAAATTTGACTTGAAAAATGCTTGATGGGGACAATATATCTGAGACTTAATTCTTATGACTACTAGAGCTGAAAAATATCAAGATTCACTTTTACTGTTTACATGGTCATCGCTGGCTTAAGAGGATTGAAACAGCTGAGAGATAGCCAGGGTAGCTCTCTTTCAATGTGGACTCTCTCTGTGGTTCACTTGAGTTTCCTCAGAGTAAGATACTCTGGTAGCCAGATTTCATATATGAAAATTGACTTCCCTCAGGGTGAATGTATCAATAATCCTAGAAAGAAGCTACTACACATATTATGACATTGTCTCAGAAGGCACCATATCATTTCTCTATTCTATTTGTCAAAAATGAGTCACAGGCTAGCAGGCTACTCAGAGGTGTGTTTCATTGTAGGGCTGTCTTTAGAGATTAGCTATCATACTCTCTTAGGCTAAGCATTAAGCGAGATGACCTTCTAGTATATTTCCAAGTATCACATTTCGTGAACCTACAGGTTTCCCAGTACTATTGTGCAGGTTGAGTACAGGAATTTAACAGAGCATCATTACTGTCATACCTAGAGTGAGTTTACTATATAATTACTCTATAATTGATTATACCAATTTTGTAAATCTGTAAAGTGCCTTGTTACTCAAAAAATGAGTACATTATTGCAACTTTCAGAGATGGATGTAAGTTTTCCTAAGGACTGTCTCTTTTCACTTTGCACAAGGTTACTGTATATATAAATGGTGGCCTTGGCTTTTTATAGGCTCTCTGAGACAAATCATCTAGCTTTTCTGACAGACCAAAGAAAACAGAGAAAATCGAAGTGAATATTTGTCCTTGTTGTATAGTAATCATTAGTCTACTTTACAGAGAGAAATAAAAGAAGAAATACAAAGTAGTGTTGCTAGATAAAATACAGGGGACAAAGTTACATTTGAATTTGATATAAGCAATTAAGTTTTTGTTAGTATTTCTCAAATGTTGCATGGTGCTTACTAATATTTGTTGTATACCTGATATTGAAGTTTAACTGGGCATTCTGCATTTTTGTTTGCTAAATCAGGTAACCTTAGTCCAAGAGATATAAGGAATGTGGGTATTAGGGAAACTAAAATTATTGTCTTTTGCAAAGAATCTCAAGCAATGCAATACAAGGTTTGAAACTGTCTCCTTTCACAGGTAACATTAATTCCTTTTATCTGAGCTTTGAGAAAATAACTTGAGTCTTGAAAACAATCAGTTCTAAAAACACAGTGTATTAACCATGTTCCTATAATAGCTTCTCTAAACATGGCAGAAGGGCATGTTTAGCATCTGCCCTACATGCCAGCTATACCTGGCTCTGGACAACATAGGAAATATGCCTGGATCATCCTTACATTGGCCTCCTGACTCCCTTGGTACCCTGCTCACTTTCCCTCAGAAGGAATTCTTCCCCTGGTGACAGGCTGTTCAAATGCAAACCAACCAACCCCAATCATCTCCTTTATGTGACTCTTGTTCTCCTGCTCCATGTCATTACACACCTGCTTTAGTCACCCCATGGCTACATACATACTAAATACATAGTATATCTTCAGAAAGTGGGGGAAATGTTCCACTTCACTGCAGATAAAGAGGCTCAGCCTTTGTTTTCTAAGTTTTGCCATAGAGGATTTCTCTGCTTTAGTATTTCAGAACAATACAGGCTCTGCTAGGCACTAGAAAGACATCACCCATCCAGGTTATTTGGGCATCTAAACCCACAGAAGGGCATAAACAGCAGATATGAATGTAGTTGAAGAGGTGAAGTGGAATGGGGGATTCTTTTTCATGAGAGTGTTTTAAAAACCTTGTAACAGATAAAAAATACTTTCAAGATGTTTTCACTGATATGCAACATTCTCAAGCTGCAGCCCTTTTGCCATCCTGGCTCTAATCTTCCCTTCCTTTCTGAATCACAGGCCACAGCTAACAGACACAGAAATGCCAGTGAAAGTTTCTGGTAAACTTTTCTCTCAATTTCTACAGAAGGATGCAAGGAGCAAATTTATACTCACATTCTAATGAGATGTAGAGGAATGTATTGTATTGTATTATATTGTATTGTACTGTATTATTTATTGTATTGTATTATTTATTGTATTGTATTGTATTTGTTGTTTAACTGAGATGGGGTGACACTATGTTGTCCAGCCTGGTCTTAAACTCCTGAGCTCAAGCAATCTTCCTGCCTTGGCCTCCTGAGTAGCTGGAATTTCAGAAATGGGCTACTGTGTCTGGCTTAAAATCCTTAATTTTAAGCAAGCTTAAGCTCTCTCCCATTTATTCACTGTATTTAATCAGTTGCAAAGTTTTTAAAAAATAACTCTTGGTCTGAACCCAAATTTCTGTTGTGTTACACCATGGTTCATTCTCTTGTTACTTTCCACCTAGTACTGTAATAACTTCCAAACTAGTCTTTCTCTATCAGTTACTCTCCATTCCAATCTATCCTGCAAAATTTAGTTATTCACTTCCCAATCAACTGCATGCAGCAGTTTCTTGAATCTTCAAATTACATTTAAGCTGCTCAAATAAGCTTTCAAGGCATTTCGGTATCTCTGCCATAATTACTCATTTATCTTCTATAATTCTAACATGTATATAACCCACGCTTTTGCCAGAAATGCTTTCTCTAAACTATTTCTTATCATCTTCATTTCTCCACTATTCTTTTTATCTGCAATAGCCAAATGCCATTTTTTAAATCTGTAGTTACAAATCTTACCCTGAATTATTCAAGGTCACCTGTCAGATATATCTTATTCCAACCCTTGTTAGGAAATACTTTCCTCTTTCAAAATGTGGCATACATTTTATAGACATCTTATTAAATCTGACCATACTTTATCATATTTCACTTATATATTCACTCAGTTAATAAAATAAATACTTATTCAATATCTATCATATGCTAAACATGTTCCAAGTTACTGAGTTATCAATAGCAGAGAAGGTGCACAGATTCTTGCATTTATGAATCTTTAGACTATTGCTGATAATGGGCATTAAATAAATAATTGTTACATAAACTTATGTGGTGATATATGTTATATAGACTAAGGAAATAACAGGGCATTTAAAAATTATAGTTAAAGGGGACACTAAAGTAATCTACCTTTCCATTAATTGAAGAAAAAAATATGGTTTTATAGGATAATGAAAGGCTCTCATTGTATAAGCCATATGTAATTAGAAGTGAGAAATAAGCCTGTAAACATTCAGGGCTGGTATTATGAGGTGACATTGGGCAATTATTCACATGCTTAGAGTTTAGAACATGGAAATAACAAGGTCAGATTAATGTTTCAAAAGAACATTTATTCTGGCAGTGATACAGAGAATGTTTCTTCTAAATTGTAATGTTGTAATATCAAATACAAAACAAGTCAGTATTTAAGAAAAACTTTATTTGAAAGGATTGTTTCAAGGAGGCAGAGGATAGAGTGACTACTGCAGTACAGGAAGGTGGGCCATTGCAAGAGGGAGAACGTTTTGATCACAGGATTAGCAAATGTCTTAAGAGTTTGGTAGAAAGAATTTTCTTTCAAAGAAACATATGTGGAGAAATAGAATGAAAGGGTGTCCTGATAGAAGAGTAAATCACAGAATGTTTTACCTTAAGGCCAGCCTATTCTCAGGATGGGATGTTATGGAGGGTTTGCTTGCTGGTTCATGCCCAGGGTGGGTCAAAGTCCTGGGGAAAGGAGAAAAATTTAACCACAATTTAGTTGACAGCATTTTTTTTTCCCATTGGTCCGTCAGGTTAAACAGTTCAGCTAATTATTCACTAGGCAAAGGATGGGAATGTGGAGAATCTGTTTCTCCCATTGTCAAAGGTAAAGAGAGCCATACATGAGCCATATCTATGGTATATGGGGAGGGGTATATCTTTGCAATGATACAACTTCTGGAGCACAAAAGGGTGAAGAGATTTATTTAACTTTCACTGTTTTCCAGGAGCACAGGGCTTGGATAAAATTTACATTATCAGTAATGCTACAAAATTGTGAATACAGAGATGAGAAATCAAATGTTAATAATCTGTTCTCCTGGAACTTCAAGGTGCCCTCCATAGACTACTGAAAAATATAGGGTAGCAATGAGGAGAGACAGGATGGTGAGTGCCTTATCTGCTTGTCATGAATTAAGCAATGAAGGGTAATTATTTTAGCTACTATTTTTAATATAAAAGATAACAATACTTCTTTCATTAAATGAAACGGAAAATACTAAAATATTAGCATGTTTTGTAAACTGCAAACCATCACACATGTTGTTTTAATATGTGCAAAATGAACACTTGCTAAAAAAATGAGTGAGTATAGAGGTGCAAAGGGACAAGAAGAGCTCCATGTTCTCTCTTTGCTTGGTTAGGACATGCTGCTTCCTCTGCCCCAAGCTTGTCTCTGTATCTTGCTCAAATAGGAAAGAACAAGTCAAGCTTAAATTGCCAGAGATAATAACTCTGAATTATCTTCTATCCAGTACTTATTAAAAGCCTGATTGTGATAAGCAATATTTATGGAGAGTGGTTTGAAGGGAGTAAATTTAATCTGTTCCTCTGGATGTTAAGATGTTATCCTGGGTTAAAGCTAGGCCATGAAAGAGCTATAGAAATGGACTGAACTGTTTTGTTTAGTCATGGAGTAGCTTTCATTGAGCCTAGACTTCAGGGAAGAGTGCTGTGAAAGGGTTTAGAGCTCTGATTCTAGACTAAGGGAACACTTAAAGTTAAATCTTGGTTCTGTAACTTAATCGCTGTGACCTTATGGAATTTATTTAAATTCCTTGAGCACTATCTGTAAATGCAGTTCATATAACTTCCTCATAGCCTTTCTGAAAGATTATGTAAAATTATATTTTCAAAAATGTTATCCCACTTCTGGAGATAATAACATTCCTTCAGGGTTTCTTTCCAGCTAAAAATAATGTTCTGAACTTTACAGACTTAGAAATTCAACAAGCAAGTTTGTAAGTGATCCTTTCTCTTTGACCACAGATAACCAAGAAGGAATTAGACATTCTCTCAAGGCTATCAGATTAGAAATGAGGAATCTGTATCTAGACGGTCAAGATCCTTTTGGGTTGGTCTCTTAAACATGCACGTCAGTCAGGGCCACAGATGAGCTAAATATTGTTTGCAATGTGAATTAAGGAGAAGAGGGAGACAGAGACCGAGAGAGAGAGAGAGAGAGAGAGAGAGAGAGAGAGAAATGACTGGGTTTAAGAAAAAGAGGTTTCTGACAACTTTTCACTTGGGTTTGCAGTTCTTTGCTAAAACTGCACCTTTGGGATCCAAAAACAGCATCAAGAGGAAATTATATATCTAGTTTTAGAATATATTTATATTACATAAACTTTAATTATTCATCCTTTTTATTTTTAGAAGAAAAAAATTGTATCACAATAAAATTAAATATAAAAAAGAAGCCAGCTACCATGGCCCACACCTCTAGTTCCAGATGCTTGGAAGGCTGACACAAGAAGATTGCTTGAACCCAGATATTCCAGGCTGTAGTGTGCTGTGATTGTGCCTGCAAATACCCACTACACTCCAGCCTGGGCACATAGCAAAACTTCCCCATCAAAAAAAAAATGTATAAAATGATATACTGTAAAGAATCTCTGCTATCCTTGTTTTCTATCTGACTAGTTCTCATTTTTCACCCCTATTAGATAACCACTATTATTAGGGCTTGTATATCCTTCCTAATATTTTTAAATGCTTAGTTCCACATAGTTTTTATACAAATAATGCCTGTTTTGTACCTTGCTCTTTACCCATAGCAGGTGTTTCTATAACAACACATATAACACTTTCTCTCTTTTTTTTCTTTTTTTGAGACATGATCTCTGACTTTTTTACCCAGGCTGGAATATGGTGGTGCAATCACTGCTCACTCCAACCTCAACTCCCAGGCTCAAGCTGTCCTCTCATGTAGCTGACACCACAGGCATCTACCACCATATCTGGCCATTTTTTTTTTTTTAATTTGCAGTAGAGATGAGGTCTCCCTCTATTGCACAGGCTGGTCTTAAACTCCCGAGATCCAACAATTCTCCTGTCTCAGCCTCCCACAATGCTGGGATTGCAGGCATGAACCACTGTATCCAGCCATGTTTCCTCATTTTTGAAAGCGTCTCTACTGTGATGTATTTACTGGACTTGACTGACTATATTTTCTCCTATCTTTTATTAACATAAGCAATGCTGATATGAATAATCTTGTAAATTTATTATTCTTAATGTTTACAAGTGTATCTGTAAGATAATCTCCCATAACTAGAATTGCTGGTTCAAAATGTTTATTAGTTTTAATTTTTCTAGGTATTAACCAATTGTCTTTTGTAGGAGTTAAAATAAAGTATTACTGTTTAATTTTTAGCAATTTGTTAGAAAAAAATGGTAGCTAGCATAGTTTTAACTAACATTTATTTTACTATGAGTGAGGTTGAACATGTATTCATATATTTAAAAGCCATTTGTCTTTCTTTCTCTCTACATTTTTTTTTACATTCTTTTCAGTTTTTTTCTTTAGTTGTTGTCTTTTCCTAATTGATTTTTTGGAGCTATGTTATGTACTAGAAGTATTACCCCTTGTTCCATATTAAATGTTGCAGATATTTAGTCTCATTTATCACATATCATTTTACTTTTAAATGGATTTTTTACAATGCAAAATGTTTTTATTTAATTCCATTTTTTTGTCTGTCAGATTTTTTTTTTATTTTTTTAGCTTTTAAATTCAGTCATACATGCGCAGGATGTACAGGTTTGTAACACAACTAAACGTGTCATGGAGTTTTGTTGTACAGATTATTTCATCACCTAGGTATTAAGCCTAGTATCCATTAGTTATTTCTCCTGATCGTCTTCCTCCTCTTAACCTCTGCCTTCCAATAGGCCTCAGTGTGTGTTGCTCCCCTCTGTGCGTCCATTAACTCCCACTTATAAATGAGAACACGTGGTATTTGGTTTTCTGTTCCTGCATTAGTTTGCTAAGAATAATTACCTCCAGCTTCATCTATGTCGCTGCAAATGACATAGTTTCATTCTTTTTTATGGCTGTATAATATTCCATGGTGTATATGTGCCACATTTTCTTTATCCAATCTATCATTGATGGGCACTTGGGTCGATCCATGTCTTTGCTGTTGCTGCAATGAACATACAAGTGCATGTATCTTTATAATAAAACAAAATATATTCTTTTGGATATATACCAAGTAATAGGATTGCAGGGTTGAATGGTATCTGTGTCTTTAGGTCTTTGAGCAATGCCATACTGTCTAAAATGACCAATATCACTGATCACTAGAGAAATGCAAATGAAAACCACAATGCAATACCATCCCACACTAGTCAGAATGGCTATTATTAAAAAGTCAAAAAATAACAGGTGCTAGGAAGGTTGTAGAGAAAAGGGAATGTTTATACGCTGTTGGTGGGGGTGTACATTAGTTCAACCATTGCGGAATGTTTTGATCTTATGTAGTCAGTCTTAACTAAGGTTCTTATGTGGTGTCTGATTTTGAGCTCTGGATAGAAAAGCCTTCCCCACTCCAAGTTTACTGAAACAAAGCAAAGAAATAAACAAAAAAAACTTGATTGTGGCCAAGCAGGAATATAATTTCACTCAACAGGATCTGGCTGAAGATAGTTTAATGAAGGAACTATTTAAGAAAATACAGGCAAGATAAAGTGGTGAGAAATGCTGAGAAACTCAGGAATTGGCTTTGGTAGGAAGCCATCACCACTCCTGGCCTGAAGGCGTAAGAAGACAAGGTGTGCCTGCAACCCTGTTGGACCTGAAGTAGGAGCCTCCTTGAAAGAGATTAAGTGTAGCTATTCTTGTTTATTTTTCTGTACAAACTTGGAACCAGCATTAATTAAAATATAAAACAAATCTTATATTTGTATTGCTTTGTTTTATTAATTAATTTAGAAAGACTTCTTATCTGTATGAGTTTACATCTTCCTAAATATAATCATCATACCTCTCAATTGCTCAAGGCTTAGTTTTCATCCTTCTGTAGATTTCATAATTTTTTTTTTCAGGGAAGTTTTATATGATTCTAGCTATATGGGGAAGGATGTTTTATCTTTGTCATTGTTGTTGTTGTTGTTGCCGCACTGCTTTTACGAATTGCTGGTTTTGTCCAGCATTTGTTCTGAAAGGTGATTTTGTGATTGGCTGAAAGCTCTTGCACTAGCAGTTGCATTTCAATGTGAGCATCATGCCTGCAGGAGATCAGGTGATATTGTTCACTAGTGAGTTCTTTTCTGCCCTTCTTCTCTTCATTTATTTGCTATCAGATTTGGCCAATCCCAACCAGTGCAAGCAAAATGACAACAAAATGTCTTAATTATTTCCCTGATATTTACATTTTAATTACAAAATACATATGTTGGCATTGGGCAAAAATTTAAAAAGAACATGGAAGCCACAAATATTACTGTAGTATGTGAAATAAAAAGATCACTTCCGCTTCTTAATTGCTTAATGATTATATTTTCCTTTCCTGGTCCATGTATTTTTTTTCAAACAGCAGAACAAAACTGAGGCTGTCAGTACAAAAATAAAAATAAACCACTTACCAATTACCAATTATATAAAAACAAACTCCTTAGAGGCAAAATTATATATTTTAATTTTTTAAACAATTGTTTATAAAGCAGTAGAATAATTTTCTGCTGAATACTTTCTGTCATCTGATCAACCCCAGAATAGTCTTGGGTGGGGGGCGGGGCCAGACTATGCTGGCAGAACAGTATCCTGCTGCTCTCTAGTGGCACATTTCAATATCTGCAGGTAGGTTGACTACGCAATATTATTTCATTTTTTGATTTCTGGCTTGGAGCAAAGGAAAAATAAAAAATGATCAAAAAGTTTAGAGATAGTCAAAACTATTAATTTGCTGGTGTTTTATTAACTGCTGTGAGAATGAATGAGTCTGAGAATCTTTTTTCCTTCAATTCAAATAGTTGTTTCAATTAAATTATGTAAGACTATTTAAAAATTAATTCAATAAACATTTTACTAGCACTAGCTAAGTGCCAGACATTATGCTAGCCACAAAAAACACAGTTCAGTAAAAAGGAGGTCACATAATAATAACACTACTACCCGTGTCACACTAAGTATAACAGCACAGTACGAAGAAAGCACAAAGAGGAAAAACAAATGTCTTCACATTCCTTGTTCTTGATGGGTACGCAGATCACGAGGTCAAGAGTTTGAGACCAGCCTGGCCAACATGGTAAAATCCCATCTCTACTAAAGATATACAAAAATTAGCTGGGCGTGGTGGTGTGCCCTGTAATCCCAGCTACTCGGGAGGCAATTCTCCTGCCTCAGCCTCCCAAATAGCTGGAATTGCAGGCATCTGCCACCACAACCAGCTAATTTTTTGTGTATTTTAGCAGAGACAGGGTTTCACCATGTTGGCCAGGCTAGTTTCTAACTCCTGACCTAAGGTGATGGTGGGCATCAAATTGCAATAGTATTTGAATTCCTTTGATTATTTAAAAAGATTGAAATCACCATTTTTTGAATCAGTATATACAGTGTACTGAAATTAGATCCAATGTAACTAAATTTATGATAAAAAATATTTTATACTGACAAAATTGTGAATAAAGGATTACATTTTTTTTAATTAGCAGGTATATAATGAAAGCAATTAAAGATGTGGAAAAGCTATGAAGACCACAGTTAAATTAAAGTGGAGTTATTAGGGTTTTAAAAGGTTTTCTTTTTGAGATTAGTTATTTGAGGTTAATTATGTGAGAAAGTGTAAAGAACTGAGAGAGTTGCATGGCTAGTGCTCATACATTATCAGTGAGTGTTTGTTGACTGACTAATTTTTAGAATAGTGTTTATTATGGGACAAGTGAAATTTCTTTTGTTGTTGTTTTAATTGATATAGTTGTGCATATTTTGAAAGTTTCTATTTATAAATCAAACAGTAGCAACACTCAATCATATTTATATTGATGCAATACTTCAAAAAATTTTCTTAAAAAACTTTGAGTATCAACTCTAGAAAAGATATAAAAAGATGGCTTATATTATATACAGATAAGTTTGCATCAAGATAAAAACAGACTTGAAAAATCAAGCCAAACGAGAGAATTTTTCAATATTCATTAAACTATATATTAATATTCATTAAACTATATATAGTTTTATATTCATTATATTTAATTCATTAAACTATATATAGAGAACTACCTTAAATATAATAAATATCCTGTAGTCACAGCTATATATATATATATATATATGTGATATATATATATATATATATATGTGATATATATATATATATATATATGTGATATATATATATAGCTGTGACTACAGGCGTGCCCCATCACACATGGATATATATACATATGCATATATATATATGCATATGTATATATATATATATATCATATATATATGCATATATATATGCATATGTATATATATATATGCATATATATATCACATCATTAAAGTATTTTTAACAAATTGAAAACCTACTGAAAGTAAGTAAATCAAAGGATAACAAACAATTTCACAACTTTAGGATAAACTTTTTTAAAAAAAGTATCTCAAACTAGCACAAGATTCTAGTCATTAAAGATGATCTATTTTGTTACGTATTCTTTTATACTTATTTTTAGAGGTACTTGTAGTTATTGTTTTCCAACTATTATAAAATGAAGATTATAATGAAATTCATAGGAAACAAATTCAGCTCCTTAGAGCAATCTTCAGATGATATGATAGTTTCAAAAATGGATCGATTGTCATAATGAATATACTTCCTTGTCTCCATGTAAAGCATTTAATGTGATGTTTTAAATTTCATACACTTTAAACTTTATATCTCATTTATGTATTCATTCAACTGTCAACTATGTCAGGCATGTGTTTTTTCCCCCCTTCAGGATCTTACGGCTTAATCTGGAAAAAAAATAAGCAAATTACTAATATAAGTGAAATAAATGTTTAAATAAGAATGGACATGAGAGATTGAGAATACAGAGAAACATCTAACTCAACTTTAGTTGTCATGAGGTTTAGTGTTCTAGACAAGAGAGTGACATTTTTAGATTCAAGCTTTGAAAACATCACAGAAGCTGCAGTGTGGCAAAATTGAGTACTACAGAAAATGGAGAGAGATGAAGACAGTGGGAAGATTACACTGAGAACAATGGAGATATAGTAAAGTCGCAAGAAACT